>JAOEGS010017467.1:3008-41759 GCA_025447755.1 Corythornis vintsioides | reverse complement strand
ATCTAAATAATTTTTAACAGTTAATTATTAATTATATTTTATAGTAACTTAGTTGGCAAAAAAGCAAACTGATAAAATGCTGTACATGTAGTTGTCCTAAGTTGAATGTTAGGAAGTCAGTATTACCCAGTGATTTTTAAAAAAATATTTAGTTTTAATTATTTTTTTTAATGAGAAAATTATTGATATATTTGTAACATCTGCTGACAGTCTTTCATAACCTCTGCAGAAGAGGCTTTCAGGAAAATGAATTCTGCACTTGTTACCAGTGTTGAACTTTGGGAATATTCAAATACATGTGGTCTGTCTCTTTGAGCATAGTTGCAAGTAGTGATGGTTTGTTACTGTTTCTTTTTTTTCTTTTTTTTTCTTTTTTCTTTAATTTTCACATCATCCAGTATGGAGTCCTCTCTTGTACAACTAGCGGGTTGGGCGGGAAGAAGAGTAAAGGAGGGAAATAAATGCAGAGAAATGCATTTTCCTTGGACATGCAGTAAAATTTGAAACCCCAGTCTACTATGATTCAGTGGCTGAATTAATAAAGCAGGAAGCCTAAATTAATGTTTCTTTGCCTTACTGGCTGAGGTTTTTTATCAGGTTAATCATCCTTTTTTCAATCTAAATGTTATGTTTTACTTGTATTATTTATCTTAGTGCTTTTAAATATATATTTGAATTGATTAAGAGTCTAAATTGGCTATACTGATCTAGTAGGTTAGAGTGCAAATATGTTGAGTGTACAAAAGCCTTTAGTAGCTTTTAAGATTGATTAGATAAAATAAATAACTTTTCTGTATTTTCCAGTAGCCAGAGAAGGTTTTACTACACAGCATTTTACTGTGGCTATTTCATATGATTTAACATTTAATAAATTGAACTTTTAGTCATGCTTAAAAGAGAAGCAAGAGTAATTTGTATGCATTGGCTACTGATTGTAAATTATAAATCTGTGGGATTGAGTTCAAATTTCTAATTGGTAGAAAAAAAATCAGTAATTAACTGGGAGGACAGAAATTATTTTCTATCAAAGCTGTCTTCCACAGAGAATTCTACTAAAGCTGTTCACGATTATGAGGGTTATGATACATGGAAACACTATAATTTGTATATAAATGTCAGCATGGTATAATCAGATTATGAAATGCTTTTGGAAATTGGAATGTTCTGATTGGGTAGAACAGTTGAATGTGTAACTATCTGCTTAGAGCTGCATCACTGTATCGGGCTCCACAAGATAAGAATGCCTTAAGAAGCAGGGTAGGTATGAGTTATATAGGCAGTAGGAACAAAGCAAGGAAAAAAGATCTTTGTATTCTGTATAGTTGTTACCTGATGGATAATTAGATAATTCTGCCCTGCTTGTAGAGACTGCTCAGATTGGTGGGGGGACCATTCCTCAGTGCTTGGTTGGTTGTTTTTTTTCTTAGGGGAGTAGGTAGAAGTTGGAGAGAAGGATTGGTGAGCTGCTTCAGTTAGAAAGTCTACATCTATGTTGTATTTTAGTTTCAGTAGCAGAATTCATATAGGCAAGGTAATGTTCATAGCTTCATAATCTCTGCTGAGCTATGTGAAATTCGACTTCTAGCAGGTGCTAAAAACAGACCTGTGAGAAAGGAACAAGGTTGTGAATGGTGGAAGGCAAAATAATTTTTCCACAGTTTTCTCACTTTGTTGTTCATTCTCTGGATTTTTTCACTCTGTTTCTGCACATTGTTTCTAAAGGCAGAATTGACTGTGTTGTTCACCTCATCACTCAGGAATAGGGGTTTGGTGCTCTCACTGCCACGACTCGGGTTTGATTCCTGGTCAGGGAAGATTCTTTGTGTCTTGGTCTAGGTGATCCTGCTCTGGCAGGGGGGTTGGACTAGATGATCTTCTAGCTCCCTTCCAACCCCTAACATTCTGTGATTCTGTCAATCTGGATCCAAGGGGA
Source organism: Corythornis vintsioides (assembly GCA_025447755.1). Taxonomy (NCBI): domain Eukaryota; kingdom Metazoa; phylum Chordata; class Aves; order Coraciiformes; family Alcedinidae; genus Corythornis; species Corythornis vintsioides. The sequence goes on along the minus strand of JAOEGS010017467.1, from coordinate 39,826 downwards.
GAGCTTGTGGAGACAGCAGGAACAAGTGAGTGGATGGGAGAAGAGAGTACCAAAGTACCATGAGAAAGGTTATTTAAAACAAACCAACCAACCAACCAAACAAATACACTTACAAAAAAATAAATCAAACAATCAAGAACAAAAAAGCAAGCAGATATATAAGGTGTCACAGTACCTAGAAGAGATCTCAACCCTCAAATGTGGCAGGACATAATTCACATCCCATAAACATTCTGTTCATACCTGGCAAGGATTTGTAGTGTGTCTTTTTTTCTTTACTTGAATCCACTCATGGATCACCTTCAGCTATTTAAACCATGGGACTGTACATCAGCTAAATGAGTCCTTGGACATTTTGAATACCATATTATTCTTTACTGTATATTCTTATACAAGAGATAAACATATGGGATTGTATCCCTTAAGCTTCCAAACATACCTTTTGAAGTAGAGTTGCAATCTAGTATGGGCAAGTATTCACTGAGAAATTGGAATTTATAGCATTGTTTATTTATTGACTTTTATATAGTTCTCTAAGCAGCAGAAATGGTTGTATTCTGCAGAAAAAACTTGGTATTTAAGGTTATATATCTAACTTTACTCTCTGTAGAAGCTGTTGTGCTACCAGGGAGTTATGAAGACATACAAGGCTGATGTACTAGTGTATGACAGTCTTTTTGAGTTCAAGTGTAAATTGAAGGCATTATTTTTTTTCTTTCTGCTCATAACATGGCTATTCATAGAAACTTAGAATGTTAGGGGTTGGAAGGGACCTAGAAGATCATCTAGTCCAACCCCCCTGTCAGAGCAGGATCACCTAGACCAAGTCACCCAGGAACGCTACTGATGTATAAATATCACAGGTTCATTTTAGGATGGGAGTAGTGGGAAATTTGGTGATCTAAAATGTGTTAAGAAAGTCCCTTTTGCAGCTTTACTACTGGCAATTTTGTTGTTGTGAAATGCATGGAAAATATATTTACTTCTGGGAGGTTTTTCGTTTGAAGTTTTTTGTGGTTTCATTTTTTATTAAAGGGATAAAATGCACCTGCTAAGATTTTTCAAAGAAGCTGAAAGCAAGGTTTGCAGGACAAATGATCTTTAAGTCACTTTGAAAGGTTCACATTCATTGGAAAATGTATGAGTGATGTGCTCTTAAATCACCTCAGGATTTTTGCAAATTCAGTTCTTTGTCTGAGCAACTCTGCTGGGGAAAAAAGCCCTCCCTTAATGATATTAAACAATGTTCAATCAATTAGTATGATATTAAAGTAATTTTCCTGAAACTTATGTACATTTTTAAGGAAAAATCAAAGAACTCAAAATAAAATTGTATTAATTCTGACAGTAAGCAATCAGTTAAAGAAAGTCATTGTAGGAAATCTAGTGTAATCATAAGTAATAACTCTTATAGCTGATATGAATGAGAAAAATTAACTTTTGCTTTTAATTAAATATCATGCCAAAAGGTATTCAAGCCATTCTGACATATGTAGAAGATAGAATAATAAAGTATAGACACAGTCTTAATCACTCTGCATTATTAAACATTAATATACTATCATTAACAGTACCTGTTATAATCCATGTCATTTTGTGCCTTGAAAGAGAAGCACTCCTTTCAAATACTACCTCAAAAAAGCAGATGCTTAAGATGCTTATATAACCCTTTTATTGCTATGCTTTGCATATTTCTGCAGTGACCAGCTTCAGGGCAGAGGGGCACCACCTGTTGCTGATCAGCCCACTGGGCTATAAGAAGCCTCGGGGAGGGCAGGAACTAGTTTCTGCCCACAAAGCACAGGGTGAACAACCAGGGGTTGTGGGTGCCTCTGTGGGGGCTCCAGCTGCCTGCAGCACATACAGCAGGGCACTGAGCCTCTGCCAGTCCACAAGGTAAGCTTAAACCCTGTAGGCTGTTGTCAGTGAAGCTCATCTCAACTGCCCTTCGAGTTGCAAGATGTCAGTTGCTGTAGAGGTCCAGCCATGGCTGCTGCCAGACTGAAAGCTGCTGCTAGAAAAGCTGTGGGTACCCAGACAGAGGCAGGGGGCTGATGTGCTAGGCCAAATGACTGAGCTAAAGGATGAAGAGGTTGAGGAGTATCAGGGAGTGTGAGAGGGAGATTAACAGGTGGTGAACCCACTCCCTGAGTGAAAAGAAACAGGAGGAGGCCCCACATAAACCACATAAAGGGACATGACCCACATAAAGACCATATGATGTGGTCTTAATCATTTTACCTCTACTTAAATCTCCTACAGTAATGTTTAAAGATTATGCAAGATAAATAGTTCTCATTTTTGTATGTATTTATTCAATTTATGATCCTCGGTTTCTATTTAACAGACTCATACCCAAGAATGGGAATTACACGTGTAAATACTACAATACAGGAAAAGACTTCTGAAGTTCACTATTTTAGCAAAATGGAAAGTTGATAATTATTTGTGGACATTATTTGTTATATGTCTTAATGGTAGTATATTTATGCCAGCTTATGATTAGACTAATACCAGATGAATTGTAATAACAAGACCTAAGCAATTTTGAGATTTGTGAAGTGTCAATTACTTTTTTTTAGTTGTCAGTTTCCCTGTAAGTGACTTGAATAAGGTCAGATAGACACACTAATGCTTTCTGGCTCCTATAAAGTGCTAAATGACCATAAAATACCCTGCCCTTCACTGTAAATGCATCTTGGATTTCAGCATAGAGATTTATTATCCACTTATGGTAGAAGCTTCTGTATTAGTTTTAGGTCTTGGTAGGAATATGGTTTTGCCAAATTCCATACTGAAATGTGAGGGTTACATATATTCCTTATTATCATAGCAAGACGTAGTATTTGACTTTTTTCTTAGGCTATCAGTTCCAATTCCTTATCATTTTACTCACATTGAGATTCACCACTGGAAAAGGAATAGTGCCCAACAATATTCTCTAATCTTGGATAAGATAAAGATATATTCCTCTGGAATAAAACTCCTTCAGTCCTTCTCTGCTTTCTGTCCTCAGCCATCTTTGCAGCTTCATTGACTTTAAATGTGTTCCCTAATGGAATGAAATGTACATGACCATATTGTATATCTGTATGAGCATCAGTCTTATTCCAGCAAACTGAAAGAGATGTGAAGATCTCAGTAAGTTGTGAAAATCAGTAGCTGGTGTGGGACAGAGGTTGCTTTTGAAAGAATAGCAGGCAGAATTCATCTGTCAGTCTAATTCATAGCAATAATGCATTGACTATCACACAATTAGTTTTGAGAATAGCTCTCTTTCTTGGCCTGTGGGGTGGTCTTGGGAATTAGAGGTAAGCCTAACAAACAGGTATGTAAACATAACAGACATACAGTAAGAAAGCATATTTCATTAGTTTTGCTGCTTGAAAAAAAATTAGTTTCTTAAAGCTCATTCATCTATATAATTTTTTCATCTGATTTGTTGAATACATCACTGGTATAATACTCTCATATAAAGAGTGATTTTTATTTTTATCTTAATGTCTTCAACCTTCCAGTTCTTGCCAGCTTTATTGCAGCAATGGCAGTTTAAGTTCTTTTTTGACATCTTCATAGCTCACATTCTTCAGCACTTGGTCTCCAAAATGTCTTGTATTTCTGTGAGTAGTCCTAGCTTTTTGTCTTAAACTTTTTGTCTTTTCATCAGATATAGTGTGCTGTCATTTGGAGATTTCCTGTGGGTCCTCATTCTGAACTTTTCTTCTTCCCATTTTAACCCATGCTGTTGTTTGAAGGTCTTCCTTGGTGAGTCTGAAAACATAGTTGTCATTCATTAATCTGTTCTTTCACTCTCCTCTTACATAGGACAAACCTTTTATTTTCTTCTCATAATGTGTAATCCATTGTGGCTTCCAGGACAGAATAGGTCAAATTCGGGAGAAATATGCCTTCTTTTTGATTCCTGAAATGTATTACACCATCTGTTGTTGTTACAGCTGCCCTATACAAACAGAAATTTTTAAAAGGCTATCACTCTCATAGCTATTCGAAATATTATAGTGGAGGGATATCACCAAATATCTGTCCCTCTGCTCAGTGTGCAAGATCCCTTTCATCTGTATATATATGTAATTTATTCTCTCTTTTTTTGGTGTTACTGATCATTGTAACAATTCAGACAGTAATCCATGTTTCTGGTACAATTTATTAAGGCAAACATTTTTCAAGATACAGTGGGAAGAAGAGGTTTCACAGAATCATAGGATGTAATCACACAGGGTTTTTTTCCACAAATACTCCTACAACTCTTGTGATTCTTATACATAATTTTTGGTAATATGGAATCTGTAATATATTCACAGGCCATTTTATGATTCTGTTTAACTCACTAGTAGGCTTTTTGTTGGCTTTGTTTCAAGAGCACTAAGTTTGTCTTCTTGTTTGCCCCAGACTGTTTGGCATATATAAAAGGCATCCATCAAGAAATGTCTTAGAAGACTACAGGTGATGGTCTTTTGTGCAGTGTATTGAATATTGGTAGGTAGACTATTGAACCAGCCCAAGTTATCTGCACAGAGTGTACACTGGTAAATTTATAAGGATGAATCATTTAGTAAAACTAATTAAACTGCAAATGACAACATATTCCCTAATAAGTTATACTCTTACATGCTATGTAAGCTAAAAGATCTCATACCATTGTATGGGTGCTGATATAAAATCCAATATTGTTGCTTGAAAATAAAGTTTAATAAGCATCAGAAGATTGGTTTGAGAAAATTAGTCTGTGGTTTTGTTCTTGGTGGGGTGTTTTTTTTGTTGTTTTTTTTTCAGAGAGTCAATTCAGAATGATGTTTGTCTATTGTTTGGTGGTTTGTTTTTGTTTTTTTTTCCCCTAGCATTCAGAAAGATATTAAGTTGAATAGTAAAGTATTATTTGTGTTGCATGGATGTACATTTACTAGCTGGGAGCATTTTTAAGAAAAAGAAAATTTAATTATTTGCAAGATTTCATTTGGAGCTTGATATTACAAAAATTTGTATCATAATCATGATGGTAAAATCCTGATGGTAAGAATTTTTGTTCATTAATACAGAGGACAAAATACATTGTCATCTTAACCTTTGCGTGCAGTCAACAAATCAACTGAGCTCTAACTGCTAAACATACATATTGAAAATCTATGGAGATATAAAGATAAGAACCAATCATTGATATGACATGGAAAATATTTCAGGTAACTAATGAGCACAAAGATATCTTAATCTCTCTTGGGGCAGTTTGTAAGGAGAAAAGGAATTAATTCTGTTGAAAAAACAGCTGATTAATAATTATTAACTGTGCTATATTACTGAAGAATTTAAATGAAATTTGCCTAGGAAAAAATCGTTGGTTTGGATCTTCACATATAGCTGAGACACACTGTTTATAAAGATGCCAGGGAAGGCTGAATTAGAGCTGTTGTGTAGGTCTGTGATTAGGAGGACACATAAGATTCATAAAGTTCCAGGTACAGTTGATTGTATGAAGCCATGGGTGTGTTCAGAATGCTTTGAATAATTCCTGTGAATCTGCAGACCAGAATAACATTTTGTTCTTTTATTTCATGGGAACAGTTGTATAATCTGGGAACCAGAAGAAAGAGGGGGATGTTGACACAGCCCATGTGCAGTTTTGCAGCACAGGCATTCCCTTACCCAAAGGCTAATTCTTTGCTCTTCAGATGAAGAATTTTGGATGCACAGTACTGCTACAGCAGCAAGCAATAAGTAGAATGGGTCTGGGAAATTCAGGCCCATTTTCATAGCTGTACCCTTTTACAATTTTAGTTGCTAAAAGAAATAAACACAGGAGTTCTCCTGAAACTGTCTGCCATTTTCAGGTCCCAGAATATTTTTTCTTTGAAAGAGAATTTAGTACAAAGTTGGATTATAGATGATAATTCTCTATAAATACGAGCTTGCAAGATCAGGATGGACAACTGTTTAGACCTTCATGGCTGGGAATCATGCCATTACTACCCACAGCCGATGCACATACATAACTATTTGGCTGTGTACCACATGCCATCTGTTCATATGGCATTTTGCCTGTTCACAAATTGGTTAGACCTGTGCCAAGAGCAATTGCTCTAGATGGTTACACTGCAAAACACTGCAAGTGGCTCCTATTTTGTATGAAGTCTCTGTCTTTTGGACATCAGTAACACTTTGTTACAGCCTGTGGACATACCTGTATACTGTGGTTATCAGGAATAGAAGATGATCATGGTCTCATCCTTTTTTTTTTTTGTTTGTTTTTTGTTACTGAAGCTATCTTTTATCCAAAGAGAGGAAAACAAAGTACATGTCATTTGAGTTTCAAACTATTTCTGCTTAATTTTTGTTTGAAAAATACTCATTCTTTTTAAGTTGGTAAATCTGATCGAAAGCTCATGGAAGTTAATAGGAATATTTGCACTAGATTGTAGTGGATTTTGAGTTGGAGTTGTAAATTATAGAAAATTGTGTGCTTGCTACTAGACAAAATCAAGTAAACTAGCTACATTTGTTTGGTTGATGGATTGGTTTCTGGGATAAGATTCTGAGAAATGTAATGGCTTACATAATTTTCCTTTCTATATCAGTTACTTAAATGCAGCTGAGGTATACAGTAACCAAGAGTTATCACCAAGTGACATTTACAACTTGTAGAATGATTCTGCTGAGTCTTCTCTATTGAATAGATACCCATGACATACATTTGGCACATTTGTTGACAGCCTCAACTGTGAACCATGGAAATGAACGTTTGCTTGCCAGCAGAAGTAGCTTCTGTAGGTAAAAGCCAAAGGATATTGGCAAGGAAGTCTAAGCTCAATGGATAAATATAGGATTTTATGTAGAAAATGCTGTCATCCTGCCAGTTTTCATAGCCACTTCAAAATCAAAACTAAAATAATATTTTTGTTACTAGCAAGACTACAATGTGGAATTCCAAGTATGTGCAAGTGTAAAGGAATTATTTGCCTGTTTCTCTTTGAGTATAATTAGCTTTAGGAGTATTGTTTTCCTTTTATGGACTTCACCCTGTGCATGAATGTCACTGCTCAGTTTGAGCATGCTTAGTTGAATTAGGATGATATCATTTACGTGGGTGAATTTCCATATATTGGTTAGTGGGAGTTATGATATTTTGCTGATTATAATCTGGAGGTGTTGCCAAAGTCCTTCTTCTGAATTTCACATCAATACTGAATAGCTTTTGATTCTTAGAGTAAACTCAATGGGGAACAGCTATATAAGCCTTAAAGAGGAAAGCAAAGAGATTAAAAGTCAGAACTGTTTGGAGTGCAGGATATAGTTAGCTTATAATATGGGTGAATTGTTTCTTGTTTGCATAAATCCCTATAGACAAAGATACTATAATGTCCTTATGCAGAAGGACCATAAGGTTCTTTTAAGTCCTATTTTGTGAGATGACTCATAAGGCTTCTGACCAAAATCCCAATGGAGTATCTGTAAAAAAAAATTTTCATTAATTTGAAAGAGGCTCACTTGTTCGACTGTTGCTTCTCACTGAAATTTACACTACTAGAGCAGTTGACACTTGTTTCTATGATTAAAGCCACTTGGTTCCATTACTTATAACAGCTGAAATGTTGTCTAAGAGCTGTATCAGTTTTGAAGAATGTGAAAAATGTTTAACTTCTGTCGCTGCACATTCACAGTAGGCTGATACAACTTTTTATCCCATTTCAGTATGTCAAACAAGTTGCTTGTTCCATGTTCTAATAAGGTTTAATAATTCAATTTTTGCTCAGTAAAAAAAAAAATGAAAAAAATACCAGTAATTATTTTGTAAAAATTGAAACATTTTATACTTTTCCATTTATCTATAGGGAAGGCAGTTAATATTGATATCTGTTGTATTCACACTGAAGCTGATGTAGTACTGTTAGGCTAAAAAAAAGAATATTTTATATCTGCTTGTATTTTCATAATAGAAAATTGTCCTCTTCTGGAAGTGGTAAAACTCATCCATTTTATGTGGCACATACTAGCAAATTCTCACAGGTCTTGTGTGCACTGCATTCTAAGTTGAAAATTGAACACCACTGAATACTTAGTGACCCTTAAGCTGAGGCATTCTGAAGTAATCTGAATAGCAGTATTCTTCAAAAATCCCTGAAACATTGGGAACTGATTTGTTTTACTTCCAAGCAAATGAATTGGAGTTTTCCTTTCACTCCACTGGGAGTAGGATTGGACGTTTCTTGAGTTCACCAGCACCAAGTAACATTTATAAGTAGAAAAAGGAGATATTTTTTCCAGCTTCACCAAGTTCATTTTTAAAAGGCATTTTTCTGTAACCATATAAACTTATGTAACTCTACAGTTAACACTGAACTTGAATGAGTCCTGATAAGAAGCCAGTCAGTGGATATCCATTTAGCTAGTGATGATCTGAACTCCAGCTGATTGTCCTAGCAGCTGTATGACTTCATTACCATTACTATGGCATACAGCCAAGCCAGCTGGAATCCAAAGATGCTACTCAGTTCACATAGCATGTCAATTTCTTGGTTTACATATCAGAATTACAAAGGACTCCTATTTAAAAAATTACCAAAAAAAAATGTTCTTAAAGAATATCTATTTTAAAGGCTAAGTTTAAAATCATTATTAAACCAAATGGAGGCTACTTTGTCATATGTGGTATTTTTGTGCCAAGGTATAGATGTATATATCTGCTTAATTAAATCTAGACAAAACATTTACACTTTTGGTTAGAAACACAGCCATTTCCTAGAATTTCTCATTTCTTAGTTAAATTTTGGTGTATTTTGTATTAACGTTTTGTGAACCCATTATTAGTTTCTCTTATTGTTTGCAGGGAACTTTCTGACAATACAGGTTTGTGAAAAACAACAACACATAACTGTATAAAGAATAGTATTAGCAGCTAGAGGCAATATCCCTGAGGAACATCACTACGTATGGCCATAGGTATTTTTGAAGTGTAGAATGTTTTAAATGTATTTTAAATATTCATGTATTAAAATAAGTTTTAATAGTTTGGAGAAGAGACTGAGGCTCTCTGCAACTTCCTGCAGAGGGAACATAGGGAGGGAGGTGCTGATTTCTTCTCCTTTGTATCCAGTGGCAGGATGCCTGGGAATGATTCAAAGCTGTGCCAGGGGAGGGTTGGAATGGACATCAAGAAGCATGTCTGTAATGAGAATGGTCAAATCCTGGAACAGGTTTTCTAGACAGGTAACCAACATCCCAAGCCTGTCAGTGTTTAAGAAGCATTTAGACATTTAGCATTTAGTAGTGTGTAAAGAAGCATTTAGACAATGCCCATCACAATATGTCTTAACTTTTGGTCAGCTCTGAATTGGTCAGACAGTTGGACTTGATGATTGTTGTATGTCCCTTCCAACTGAACTATTCTGTTATTCTATTCTATTCTGTTTATCCTGGGAACTGTCTTTATAAGCTTGTAGCTAAAGTAAACTTTTATTGAATGTATTTTATTGAATCTATTACATTCAAGCAAATGAAGAGGATATAATTATGGTCTTGAAACTTAGGGAAAATATCCCTGTGGAACCAGAATGAGTAGACTCATCTTGTTAGTAAGTATTATCATTACTTTAAATTCTTTTCCCCTGTACTATAAAAGCACTCCTTATAAAAAGGACCAGAACACAGGAGGGACTTTCTGAATTAATTACTTCATCCTTAATCCACTATATCAGTGTACTTGCTGCACCTTCATCTCATGTGTGCAGTCATGTCTGCTTTCTTGCTCTCATCTTTTTTTTTTTTGTGTTCCTTCTTGAGAAATCTTTTATCCTTCTTTCTAAGAACATGACTTGCCCTCTAAAAAATAAATGAAATTATTTTATGCTGATTATATGATTTGTTTAGACAATGAAAATGTGAGTTTCACCAATAAATACCTGAGCGTATTTCTGAAACCGTCTTGTGTTTCTTGGGTGAAATTCTTGGTGACAATTGCAGCAGCAGCAGCAGTAGTAGTAGTCTCTTACTGGGAAAGTAATGAAGAAAAATACCCTAGAGATCACTATTATGCCTGAGGTGTGCCTACCTCTTGAATTATGGACATAGTGAATAGAACATAGTGGTATGGCCATATATATTTGACTCAGGAAACATACTGGTTTTTCATTCAAATTTTGAAGTACCTGGAGTGCAAGATTCAATCACACACATTGAGCTTTGGGTATCATTCTGGGGTTTGCATTCTGCTCTTGGGTTAAGCATCTGAAAGCTAGATGTCCTGGATTCTTTATGTAATCCGAGTTCCTCAAAGAAAACAATATTTCAGAAATCCTTCAAATAGATATCTTAAGGAGGACAAAATTTGTCCTGCATAGGCATTTAAAAACAGGAATCAGTCTGTCAACAATTTTGACTTTCAGCTCTGAGCTCTGTTCTTATCTGTGCTTTTTTAGATTATTTCTTTAGCATATATGGGGGCGGGGGGGGTTGTTTGTTTTTTAGAATATATTGCAACAGTAGCCGAGAAGTAGAAGAAAAAGATTTCATGTGCCTGGAAATATTTTTTTTTCCCACTCAAATAAAAACCTCTAACTCAAAAGCCAATAGTATAAGCTATCCAATATCTTGTCATAACAAAATGTTTCATAGAATCATAAAATCAAAGAATGGTTGGGGTTGGAAAGGACCTTAAAAATTACCGTTCCAACTCCCACATGCCATGGGCAGGGACACTTCCCACTAGACCAGGTTTCTTCATTCATCCTGGTCTTAAGCATTGACAGGGATGAGGGATTCACAACTTCTCTGGGAAAACCCATTCCAGAGTCTCACCACCCTCATAGTAAAGAACTTCTCCCGAATGTCCAATCTAATTCTACCCTGCTGTAGTTTAAAACCATTGCCCCTTGTCATGTCACCACATGCCTTTATTAAAAGTCTTGCCCCAGCTTTCCTGTAGGCCCCCTTCAGTTACTGGTCTCCCTGGAGCCTTCTCCAAGCAAAACAACCCAAAATCCCATCAGCCTGGCCTTATAGGAGGGGTGCTTCCAGCCCTCTGATCATCTTTGTGGCCCTATTCTGGACTGTCTCCAACAGATCCATGACCTTGTGTTGTCCAGAGTCTATATTCTTTATATGAAAAGAATGTAAGTGTAATATAAAATGTAATTAGTTCAGCTCTGAAGTTCAGCCTCCATCATCACATTCAAACTTTTAGGAAGTAAGTTCTTAATTAATGAGACACTTTTAATCACATGCATCAGTTCATTCGTAGTCACAACTGTAAGTTAGGCCTTAGTTGTGAATATATTGAAATCATTAAATGACTTCTGTATCAGTACCAGTGCTTGTAAATTAATGGAACTTTTTTTTCCTGAATAAAATTTGAGAACTTTTGCAAGAAGCAAAGCACTTCTCAAGATGACACTGGCATGTCAAAGAAGACACAAACCAGCAGTGCTATTTTGCAGTAGTACATTGACCCTCACAGGAATTAAATTCCCATTTAAGAGTTATCTTTGAGCTTTATGACTGCATCTGCAGTAGATGGAAAATGGCACACCCTGGAAAATCTGAAATCACACCCGTGCACGAAACTGAATGATTGCATTGTTGTCAGAAGTTTGTAAGGTGGGTCATCTTAAAGGCATCTTATGTTTCATCCATACCAAGAGTTAATTAAAAACAAGACTTTCATGTAAATAGTCTAAATACACATAATTACTTTCGTATTAGATACTTTTGTTAATTGTATATTATGCCTTCTGAGATGGTTGATACTAGAAATTGCAAAAAATCAGTTTTTTGTTGGTGTTGTACTTCTTAAAGGTGAAATTAGAAAAAAAATGCTGTTTTCAAAGGAGGAAAAAAAAAAGGCATTAGGTTAAATATTAATTTGAATGTCTGCAATAATGGGTACATATGCTATTTAAGGAAGTCATTATTCCACTGTGTAGTCAACAAGAGTATCGATTAGAATTAATTCACTACAGAAAGTCTCCAATCATTTTTAACATAAGTTTTTCCTCTTTAACAGTACCCTGAAGCTTGTCTTTTTTTGTGGTCAATTTAGCAACAAATTTGCAATTAATCATTTGTTGATTGCAATGAATGGTCTGTCAATAATATGCAGCTTACATTGCTAAAAGGGTTATACAGACCTTTATTGTTTTCCTTTTGTCTTGGGAACACTTTGTCTAGCTGTGTTTCCTAGAATGGATTTTGAATAGATGTTTTGAAATAATGCATGCCAGTTTTAAAGAGACACTATGGACTTCTCTGAGAGTATTAATCAGGATATGCCCTAACTTTCTTCTGGCATAACAGTATTTGGACATCTGTTGTGACTCCTTATATGTGAAGAAGGACACATTGGCATAAACGAAGGGTTTCATTATCTTAAATGTCATAACATTTGTTTGAATTACTTTGTGTAGATTTTAAATGCTGAAATTGTAATCAGTTTTTGGTAGATTTCATTGTACTTTCAAAAGACTATAAAATTGGAAACCTTTTTAAAATTCCATCCATAATTCAGAAAGCATAATTTACAATTTGTAAAATAATGCTGAAATTGCTGTAGATTATACTTTAGTATTTTTTAAAAGTGTAAGAATTTTTACTGAAAGAAAACAAAGGGTAAAAAAAAAAAAAAGCTTTTTATTCCAGAAACAGTGGTTTTGTCACAGATAATGTATAAATGAAGATCATTATGAAATGCCCCTTTTGGGAATGTCGATATGGATTAATTTTTTTGGAATGTCATGGCAGATAGAACTCCAACTTTTGTTTTGTCAGTAAGAAATGTCTGTTATGGTCCAAGCTGTCTTTAAAGGAGTGTCTCAGTAGTGTAATCCTTGCATCTGGAATGGAAATGTCTTTGAATACAATGCAAATAACTGAAAATAAAGATTAAATTCTGGTTTCAGACTTTTCAAAAAATTTGGAAATATTTGTTTGCACTGTTCTTTAAATTGAATTTTTGTAGGTTCTGATTGTTCATTAACAAAACTAAAACACTAAAAAAAGTAGGATTTTCCTGATTTATGTTGCTCAAGTTAATGGTATTATTACAAAAAATATTTATAACCATTAAAACATTCTTACTCCTAGATTGTCTCATGTCATATGGTTGTGATATTTATGCTTGAGTAAAAGTCAATATTAACTACATTTGTCTTCCATATAATTAGAAGGATTACTTATTACAAACATTGGCAAGAGAAGTGTCTGCTTACTGTGCAGCAAATTTGGGAATACTAGCTTGTCTTTTAGTATTGATTACATTATTTAAGTAGCTGAGCAAAGCAGCACTTCAGAAACAGGTGGTTTTTGATTTGCAAATTTATAAAAAAATATAGAAGCAGCTTTTATCCTACTGTATAGTTGCTTTTTAAGGTAAAAAAGTTGAAGGGTGATTTGAATATGCTTTCATTTTGACCAAAGATTTATTTAAAACTTCTGTCTCATTAAGCAAGTTGAGTTATTGTTATCAATAAACAATGTGGTTATCCCTCTCTATAATTTGCTTATAACATAACTATTTGGCCTGGAGATCAGATAGTTGTTCCATTCAAGTTATTTGCAATGAAACTTTATGGACCTGACTTTGATCATGTATTTTAGTTGTGTCCTGAAATTTATCTGCAGGAGCTGAAATCAGCACATCAAAAGATTTTCAAAATTAAAAGCTCTCTAGTTGTGTTAAAACTGATATACATGCAAATAAAAGTATATTTGCCAATTCTGCATCCTTACAATGCCTTTTTTACATATACATGGTTCCATATTCCATGGTTTATTTCAAACTAAAGAACATCATTTTAAGACATACTGGCTTCAGAGAAGAAATAATCTAAAGAATTCATTTTCTCACTCTGCTTATTTCTGCCTCTGCATTACAGCTTGCTGCACTCTTAGTTTGATCATTTGGGGACTAGTTCTGTAAACTAGGTAATTTATCTGGGGAACTGTACCCCAGTATTTAGTGTAAACAACTTAGCCTTCTGGAAAACCTTACCTGAGTTGGAAATCCTGAGTAAATGGGACTTACTCAAGGAGTTTTTATGCAGATATAAAATCCTCCCAAACATTTTGAGGCTGAGAATAGGATACTGATATAATATATTCAAAAGCTACCATGAAAGCTGTAAGTTGCTAAACAACCATGACGCACTGAGCCTGTCCAGATGGTTAGGCAAAAAGCATTATGCAAGCTCACACTTGGGAGGGGGAATTATTTTGCTAGAAAATTTAAGGAATTTCTTAGTTCCACTCATCGTACACTTCTCTAGACTTTTTTGGTGGTCTTCTGACAGCTTGGGTCTATGGCATGTGAAAAGCAACAAAACCATTTCTTTAGCCTGCTCTGAAGGATCAGTGCAGCACTTCTAATGACATTAATTTACTTTTTTTTTTTTTTTTTTTTTTTTAGTTCAAAATTCCATATGTGTGATATCATAGCAAAGGGGTTTAGTGCAGTTTTCAAGGTTTCTGACCACATCAAGAACTATACTTTTATTTTGCTGTGAGATTGCTTAAGAGTGAAATATTGTAACATAAACCAATAGTGAAATACAGAATTGGCAGTTTCTACTGTTGCTGGTTTGGTAATTTTTTTCTTTTCATCTGAAGTCAATTTTAAACTGCACCTTGGTTATGTTAAAAAAAAAAAAAAAAACAGTTCTTATTAGTTAGTTTCAGTTTGCTGCAAAACTGTTCTGCTGGTTTCCCTGCAACTTTTCCCTCTGCTGTAGGGTAATCTGTCACTTTTGCATTAGCTGTGAGCTTTGTGGAGAACCAGGTCATGTGTAGGTACTTCCATTAGACTCTTCTGATACTTCTTGAGAACTTGGAAGCCATCAAAGGCTGTATCTATATATATCTAGTATGCTTCAATACCTGAAAAGAGTAGGATACCTGTCACTCTTCTCCTACCAATGCAGCATTACCCAAGGCTTACAAATATGCTCTTCAGTTGCTGTTGTTGTCTTCCCAAATCTGTGTCATACTTTGACAGACCCTTAAGGTTTGAATTGGATCCCAGGTGCTTGCTGGTACAAGGATGTGGCCTAGATAAAAGTTAATTGCCCTTTTCTTAGGGAAAACCAGGAGTTTGGCTTATTTGCCACAAATCAAATTAAGATGGTAAAGGTGAAGTATGCCAATGATAATGAAATTAGAAAAGGTGAACAAAGGTGAACAGGACAATCTGAGACAATATTTTGATTGATGCAATGCAAGAACAAATGCAGATACTAAACGGAAGTCAAAGAAGTTGCTTTTAGGCCTATGAGTAAAGAGGCTATATAAAAGGTGAGGGAGAGGTTCTTAAAAAGTTTGTCACAAATCAATGGAGAGAGAACATCAGTAGCTAAATAATACATAATTTAGCCCTAACTTGTGTGTAAGTTGAGATTTTTTTACAAATTAATATTTGTTTGTCCAATAGGGAAGATGATAAATAATATTTTAATGCAAAAATTTAAACTTCAAATTGAAAACATGACTGAGGAAAACAGTGACCTTTTTCAATTAAGAGAAGAAATTATTTTACAATGTAAATCAATGAAAGATGCTTCAATGATTTGCTTACCTACAAAAATAAATACCTGCTATGGAAACAAATAACTTTAATATGTATTAAAATTATAAGGCTCTGTTGCCAAGGCTTTTACTAAGAAGTTATGGGAAGTTGCTAAGGACAAGTCAGGTGAACATTTATTATTTGATCCCTATCAAGCAAATGAGCATATAAAATGGGTGGTGATACAAGGTTTGGCTCAAACCCTAGTGAAGATCTCAGAGGAATGTTCAAACTGTTGCATTTTGGGCATGGTTTCATATAGTTAAGAAGCTAAATGTGCTTAGTTTTTGGAACGATTAGTAACTAATTATTTTCAATTGATGATTCAGAACTTATCTACTTACCTTTTGGAAGAGTCTTTCCAAAAAGCTTTGTTCTTGCTGTTGAGTATACCAAGAGAATAGAGAGATCACCTGGCCAGTTTAAGCACCTATACTAAGGGCCTTAATTTGGCCCCTGAGAATACTACTGTAATGCCAGCTTAATCAAAGTTCAAAATCAAAGTACCCATTTTCATTTTGAAATTTTCATTCATTTCAAGTTAAATAGGCTTGTAATGTAAACTGTGCTTTTTACTGAAGGTATCTGTAAGCCATTACTGTGTGTTTCTGAAGAACAGCTAAAGCACCAGCCATTTTCATTGTATTGCATTCCTTATTTTCCCTTTCAATTTGAGCTGTGTCCTTGATTGTGATATGCTCAAGCTCATTGTGCAGAATAATTTGGGATGATTTCAACGTAGTTCTCCATTAGCATGGAAATACTATTAAAGGCTTACCACAGAGATATTTTAATTTACAAGATATTTAATATATTGTCTATATGGCTCTGTTGGCTAATTGCCATGTGATCGCTTTCTTCTTCTCTTTTTAGTGACCACATAAACACTCAGCATAGATCTAGAAGAACCCTTCTCTAGTTACATTAAATTTAGAGTGACCAAATATAAAGAAAGATGTGCTCAGTAACACAATGTATCCTTAGCAGAGCTTATTTTACAGTGTGTATGTCCTCTGCATTGTATTGAGTCATGGGGCACAGTTTGTTTTAGTCATCTAGTCTAATAATCTAATTTCTTTAGCTCCAGTTTTCTTTGATGGTCCTTTGAGTAGGGCCTTAAATATGTATATAAACAAAAATTTAGTGTCAGTTTCTAAAAAAACAAAATAACTCCTCAAATAAAGTTTTGAGATACTGATATAAAGGTTTGTCTTATAGGACTGATCCCTGTACAACTAGGACATGTGGTCACCCTAAATGAATCAATAGCAAATTTTTATTAGTTTGATGTTTGAGTCTTTGATGATAGTAAATTCTGATGGTTCAATGTGTGTACATGTCTACATATTATAGAATTATACATGTGTAGAACATAGGGTAGATTTGTGTTGGTTTGGGTTGGTTTTTTTTCCATAAACACATCTTTTCCTGCAAAATGGATTCCACTTTGTGTGAAACAATTTGAGTACCAAACTATGAATATATAGTGTCAGAAAATTTGGAGACATGTTCCAAATATTTTTTTTTATAATTTCCAGGTATAACATCCTCTAGACCTTTGCTATCATTTATAAATGCTGTAGTTACTGATGTTTCATCCTCGGTTTAGAGATATTACCTATTTAAATGAGTATGTAAAATACAAACTGTCATTCAACTTAGTAATACATATACAGCTGGAATGTGTTTAAATATGACCATCAGAGGGCTGGCTGTCAAGAATATCACTGTCAAAATGAACAGCATTATTGTGACAGTTTCTGTGTCTTTCTTAGAAAAACAGGAAAAATTTTCTCAGTTTTTTTTCTTTGATTTTTTCTTAAGAATGTGCGTTATCATTATGTTCAAATAGAGCTGTATCTAAAAGAGCTTGAAATCTCTCTTGCTCTGATCTTCCCAAGCTATCACCTTTCTCATATATTGCTCAGAATATCAGTAGAAACTGACACAACTACAGTAACTATTATTTCACCAAACACTAATGTATTAATGATTTTTTTTTTCAGAAGATTTCTTACTTTGTCTCTCAGGTTAATTCATATAATTTAATAAAAAATATGTGTGAGTCAAATATGAAATGACAGCTTGATTCAAGTAAGTCAGGATATGAATCTTCTTGAGTACTTTTTTTCTAGACTTGATCACTATTTATTTGCTTATTTCAGGCTGTTGATAATAGTGGGGTCAAAAATATTAAAATGATATATCTGGTTTATGGGTTTTTTTGTGTATTTGCAGAAAATGGAATACAAAATTGTAAGAGTACTGGTTTATCTAGAAAATACTTTTTACTCTTAAGCCACTACAGCAAACTTTTCTTAATCTATTGTCAGTGGCATTTTTTGTACATCTGTAATATTCCACATTTAATAACTGATATGAGCTAACTGGTTGTTCAGGTTAGATTTGCATTCTGATCCAAAGATTACAGGTTGCTGAATTATCCCTTAAGCTTCCTAGCTTTGTGTATCCATTAAGCCTTAATTAAGAAGCATCTTAGAAAAAAAAAAAATCAGACCATTTATATCCAAAGAAGATGCACATTGGTCATTTGTTTGTTCACCAACATAAGAATTATTATTTAATGGAAATTTTAATCACAACAAGCTTATAGATAGACATATATTAAAGGCATTAATCTTTCTATAAGGTTATTCACAATGTATAAGGTTACTCCTCTGAAAAGACTGCTTCAGATTGCTTTCCGGTAATGCTAATACCCATTAAAAAGATGAATATATATGTGTGTAAGTCAATCATAATGTATTAAAGAGGTGTAGCAACTTAAGCTTCTTTTCTTCTTGGCAGGTCACTTTGAGAAATGTCCTAGTTCAATTAAAATATTTTTTCCATTTCCTAGGAGTAGATTCAGATATGCTCTGTCTGTTCTCTATCTGATCTTCACTGTCAGGATTTTAAACAAACCTGAGTGAGATATAATAAGGGTAGTCCAGCTACTTCAGACTCTGAACAGGTTCAAATTAAAGGTGTATATATATATGTGTATGTGTCTGTATGTTCATTGCATGTCCAGGCTGAATATTCAGAACATATAGAGGTATGTTTTTTAAAGTCTGTTTACAATTTTGCAGAATTTAAACTGGGATAAACTGAATTTTGTGTTCTTCAAACACCCATTCTTTCATCTGAACTTTCAAAGTGCTACAGTAGTGAGTGGAAATCATCTAACCTAGAGACATACAAAAAAGAACAAGATGTGATTTTATTTTTTTTTTCAGATTAAAAACATTATCATAAAAAAAGAATGAAGTGTTTTAGAATAGTAGCATACAACTCAAATATTCATAACATAATCTCTGAAACACAAAATTGTCTAATTAGTTACTTAGCTCTGCTTTAAATGCTCTATACTCAGCATTTACTTCATGCAGCAGCATTGATTTTGATGCAAAAGTGTTCATGAAAAAAAAATAAATCTCCATACTTGTCTGCTTTGGTGAAAAATAGTACAATGCTTTAGGTATAAAATGAACTTTGTGATTGAAGCATAATTATAGTGAAAGGTGCTAGTTTCATGTTGCAGTGATCCTGTAAAACCTTCCTCCTTTCACCCTGTAACACGCCTGACAACATCGTGTCTCCTCAGATTATTAATAATAATAATAAAGATCTTGGAAATATTAGGCATGTTTTTGTGGACTTATGGTGTGTTATTTTAAAAATGGAAAATATTTATATTCAGGTATAGTATTGATAGAAAACTGTATTTCAGGCTAGTATACATATAGTTTTATTAATAAAAATTAAGAAATAATAATGCTAATTATAGACTAGTAGCAGACTGTCAAATGACCTTTCTAAAAAAATATAATTTGCTTGTTACCTTGTTAGGAATATCATGAGTTTGTTTCACTGACTCCCAAGTTTTCTCTTTTACATGCTTTATTATCAAATTCATAAATCCTTTCTTATATTTTACTGGTCATACACAATATTGGGTACTGGGAAAGGTCAGCATATTAAGGTGACAATATGCAAACAATATTCGACTTACGATGCATGTGGATATTGTTCTGTTTCTCAGTATCATTAATTAGGTGATTTTAATATAGTTTGTGGCACAAATAAGAAAGCAATTCTCCATTGGACCAACAACAATTGTATGCTCCAAACAGGTTAGGCTAGATGCCCCTTCTTGAAATGGCTGAATGAAGTCTGCTAAAATGAATCCTATTTCAAGTGTAGCCAAGACAGTTCATGGTGAAGGACCCTCTGTTCTCATTCAGAAACACAAAACTTTTTATCTTTGTTCCTCAGGATTCATGGATAGCATCTGGTAGTTCCTGCAGCTCTTTGGAGACAGAATGCATTCCTACCTACTCTCAAGTTACTGTTTTTCTGGTTATTTTTAATTTATTTATACTACTCTGTATGCTGCTATCTTAACAAGTAAAACAAGACTTTTGAAAACAGAAAAATAATTGTAATTTTTTTTTTTTTTTCCTCTTCTTTTTCCCCTAAAGCAAAAGATAATTTTGCTAACACACAACCAGCATGGGCTGGTTTCAGATTTTCCTATAGTGTGTACTTATGTTTGGGAAAAGATCCCAGTTCTAGGGCATCTAAGGACTCTGTAAGTTGCATTCAATGAAGGGTTCAAAAGAGCAGTTGCAGAGTATAAACTGCAGAAAGCCATAGCAGCATCTCTATTTTCAAGCTTATCTGTGTGTAGATGCTACTTTGCTTTACCATCTCCATTAATAAAAATAACCTTTCAAAACTTTATTTTATTAAATTCTTCTAATATGTGCCTGACCATCAAAATTACCTATGCGAATCACCTTTTTTACCACTCAGTTTATTAAGTTGGTTGATCTGCTTTGGAGTCAGAAAGTTGTCAAGTGGGGAAAATGTTAATCAGACCAACCTTGCATGGAAACAATGGCCTGTTTGCCATCTGCAGCAGGCATTGGTCCCTAGCTTGTTTGTGCCTTGCATTTGTTATGCATGACTAAACACATTAGCCTTTTCATTTCATTTATTAGACAATTAGTCCTTGATTAGTGTTTCCTAGTTTCTTTAAAATGTTCTACTACTCCTTTATTAATTTTGTCTTAGGTCTGTCTTTTGCTTCAGCGTGCAGAAAATTAACAGTTAACTACAACAGTAGTCCTTTTATTTCTTTTTCATGTAGAAAGGAGTGAAAAATATACTTTTCCAGTGTTGGCACTTCTGACGTGGGATAAAATACGAATGAGGGGCCTTTCTGAAGTTAAGGCAATTATTATTTTAGTTCAGCTGGGCAGGCTTTGTTTAGAAGTTTGATGTCTCAGGGTTTACTGTCAGCTTTAATACATCCCTCTTCAAGAACTGTGGGATCACCTGAATAATTGTGGATATTTGCCTTATATAATTGCAGATAAAAATAAAATTATGTTGAGTGAAGTTTGAGAATATAGCACTGAAAGTTTCAGAAGACAGTTTGAATGACAGGACAGAACAATAAGGCATTTTGTGACTAACACCAGTCCATTTGCTAGGGATTTTTGCTGTCATTTCTTTGTAGAATAGTAAAATGTTAAATGAAGATTCCATTCTTAAAGATAATAGAAAAATAAATAAATACTCATGTGATGTGCATAAACCAGCAAACTATGTACATCTTTAGAAACTACATAACAAGATTTTGAATAAAAATTAATATTTCCAAGGTGGTATATTTAGTAGTGCCACTAACATTTTATTTGATCAATGATTACGATTTTGCCTAAATCAATAATATAAAATTTAACTCTAGTGTTTATATTTTTTTCCTCTATATAATAATTCTTGTTGTTTGAAAATCCTTTTCAATGTTAATATATAGGGACTTCATACTGAATGTAATACTTGTCTCAAATTCTTAGTTTATGTTTCCATAAACTTTTAAATTGGTAAATAATTTATTTTTTATTGTACACTATAGTTCATTATACTGTTAGTTTTATTTATATCTTTTGACAAGCTCTATTTACATGGAATCTGGAATTCATTTAAATTTAAACTTCTTATAGTTTTATATTTTAAGACAAAATTATAAAAACATGATCTAAATGGATTTCTCTGTGTTTATTATCTCCTGCATGACTGAAAAGTTGGTAGATTTCATACTCACACTGCATTTAATTACGTTAAAAGATGAAAAAACTTTTTGTATTCTTAATACCAATTTTGTAAATTTTTTATAATAGCTATGTGAAATAAATATTACATGAATGAGGGAAACACTGTTTTCATACCTGGGGAGGCCATATAAAAATACTGTGAGAACTGATGTTAGCTCATCAGTTTCAAATATTCTGTTTTTAGCAACTCTCACCACTACAGTAGTTTGTTTCTTTTATACACATGTAAGTAATTCCTACAGCTATTTAATTTCACATACATGTTACTGAAACGTATGATTAGCATAATTTACCACATTTTTAATTTTTTTTATAAAATAATTTAAGTGTCCTCTTAATGTTAAGCCTTTTTTTTTTTTTTTCCCCCACAGGATTTCACACCCTGACATACAGCAAACGGGGCATTTCCTGACATTTTTTCCCAGTTCTACCAAATCTTAGAGAAAAATATTGAATGGCTATATGAAAATATGAAACTATTTGCATATAAAGTAACTCTGCTAAATGTATAGCTCACCTTTGCAAAAGGAAGAGATTTCATAGACTAGGTTTAGTATTTGTACAAGAAAGAACTGTATGGATGGTCTTGTAAACCTTCACCACATCTGGATGATTGCTTTACTGAAGTTGCAGTTATTTTCAGTAGAGCTACCTATCATGTCTGATTTGGAAAAGGAATAATGGAGACCATAACAAGTGTAATAAATTCTGAAGTTCGGAGATATCCCTTTCTTGGAACATGCACCTTTAAGCTTTCCAAGTGATAAAAATATTGCTCTTTTTGCAAATGACACCTTGCAAATGATCTTCCTTGTTTACAGTTTTGGTCTTCTGTGTTGCAACTTTCCTGTCATGATAGATTTATGGTTTTCTTTTTTCTATTAGGATGCTTCAATTGCCCACAGATTCCATATCATGAGAGAAAAACATCCAGAGAAGTTCAACAGCAGGTAAGAATCTAAAAATATTTGCATATGAAAATACTATTTTCATGTTATTGAGGTATGTTCTGAGGGCTTAAATTTTGCACATCCTTTACAATATTGGTTCTTATAAATGAGAGGAAACTGGTGCATTTTATAGTAAGTCTATGCTCACAGACTGCTTGTTGTGTAACTGTTTTATGTCTGGTATTTCTACTGAAATGAATAGCACTATAAACATTTCTCACATGTAAAATGTTTGACTAGCATGGACAAGAAGATGGGTTGTGGTATCTGAGTATCTCTGAATTGACACTTTGCCATTAAGTACTGAAGAACAGCTTAGAGAGCTGCAGATGGTGATCCTTATGTTTCATTCCCACATGCACACTGGTACATTGATAGAGGGCTCTTCCATATATACCCTTAGTAAAGGCAAGTGAATGCCATTTTACACAGAAATGCTTTTATCATTAAACAACTTTGGATATGTTAAAACGTCAGGAATGAGACTTTGCATCTGTTCCTTATGTTACTTTTTGAATTTGCAATGTTATCTTGGAGATTTTTCTGGGTAAAAATGCATTGCAACAGGCACTGTAAAATAACTTTCAATATCTGGTTTGTTGAGAAAATATTACTCATAATACAGTGTTTATGTTTGTCTCTTCTTATTTGGGTAATTTAGCACATAAGTTGTGACAGGTAAAAGAAACATTTCAGAACTTTTAATTTACACTTTAAGGCACTTAGGGAGAGGAAAGTAAGATACAAAGTTATTAGGAATAAACAAGGAATATATCGAAATAATTATTAACACAAATATTTTTTCATTATGATCCTACCCATGGGGGCATCCTGAAAAGTATTATGTAGAGGCAAATCTACACCTCAGAATGAATTATGCTGTTTGTGCTATCATCTTATGGTACAGAATGATGTTTGAGTACATTTGAATATTATCTAGCTTCTTACTGTTTACATGTTGAAAGTATAAATTTTAAATCTAACAGATTTATTTTCTTAAGCGTGCATCTATTCAATGACATATTCTGAACGTGAGTATATGTTTCTTAGGTTCCACAGTAAACATTTTTCTTTCTTAATATCTATCCCTGATGCTTCTCATTCTGAAATGATTATACTATGAAATATCTGAACTCAAGCCTGATCTGTGCATCCCAATGTATTATACCAGTTCAATAGGACTACAGATATTGGACACTTAAGAAATGCAGGTATTCTAGGCCCTGAAGATGAAGGTGGTTTATCAGTGGTCTTTCTGCATATTTTCAGCAGTTGGCAATTATAATTTATAAAAAGCTCAGCTAATAACATGAGTTTCAGATCTGATTTCATGTCACAATAAATCATATGCCATTAATAACATCTGCTAGCAGACTCACCTTGAAATTCATCTATATTTTAAGGAACCTGATGTTTCTAACATTATCTTAAGGAAATTAATTACAAAAATATATAGTTCTAGTCCCTACGTGCTTTGGTACTGTGATATTGAAAGAGCTTGAAAAAAAGCAATGATTCTTTGGGTAATGAAAGACAGCAACATTAAGCATTTCTAAAAATTGAATGTAAAGACTCGAGAAAAGTATTGTAAAAGATAGTGACGCATTAAAAAGTTTCTTCTTTTGTGTAGTGAGAAGAAAATGCAGAGTTCTTTTTTTGTTTAATATAATTTTCCAAATTATGTTAGTTTACAAATAGTTGTTCCACTAGCAGTTCTTTGTATGTGGCAACACTCCATAATATGTTGCAGCAGCGTTTTCCTCCTTCATGTGAAAATAAAACCTTTTTTAGATGTCTCCTAAACTACAAGATTTAATTCACCAGAGTGTGGAATTTTTTGTGCAAACTAAATGATTTAGGATCAGCAAGTCCAACTCAAGTCAGATTCATAGTGGGTCCCATAGTTAATAGCACTTACTCATTTGACAGTCCTACATTATTCATTTGAAAATCTTCCATTGTGACATGTGAATATCGGTAGTGATTTTAAAAGAAAACAAAAACAAACCCACATCATTATTTTGTGCTTTATGTTAGTTTACTCCTGCCTGATTTTCCAAGGTTTTGAATTCCCACACCTGTCATTCAGATTTGCAAAGCAGGTCCTTGCACTGTAGCTTACTCTGAAAATGAATATGTAAAAAGTTTCCTCTCTGAAGAGAAACTGGAAGTTTATACTGTGTGCAGGGGTCTTTTGAAACCCAAGTGTTGTGGTTGCTTTGGTGAAACAAGTTAGGTTAAAGTCGGTGTTGGGGAATCTTTGACTTGAAATACTGGTGATGATCTAAGGGCATCTTAGGTAATAATTCCTAAGGGCATTCCTTGACACTGATCCCAAGTTTTCATGTGTAAATGGAGCATACCAGTAGAGAAACTCCTGACAGGTTGTATTTGTGTGTGAAAGCTGAATCTTTATTTATTTACCGTCTCACAATGAAGATCAAAAGGACTTTTTAAGGACTACTAGCTAATAATGTAGAATGCTTTAGAAGTGACTAATTATTAGAAACTCTGACACATTTTTAAATTGTGCAGTGTTTGTAGATTTTTGACACAAAGACACAAAGTATTATTGAGTTATTAAAAATAGGAAGAAATAAATTAAGGTGTGGATTACTGAACTACCTAGAGATACTTAGACATTCAGGCCTTTGGAAAATCTAATACTAAGACTGTATAAATACTCATTAATTAAAAATCCCTATTACTTGTTTCTTAAATCTTCAAATTATTTAGCAGCTACTTTGTGACTTTTCAGTGAAGCTCCTGGGTTTTTTTCAGTTTTTTGTTCAATTAAAATCAAGTCCCTTTGTCAAAAGGGTCTTCTGTGTTCAGAAGCTCAAGTTTCACTGAAAAATGCTTAATAAATGTCTTTATCACTTGAAAATGTTATACTTGTAGGCTACAATACAGAATGGCTCAATTTGTTTTCCAAATAATGTTCAGCATAAATGTCTGGCAGTTATTTTAAAATATTCATTACTTGTTCCTACAAATGGATCTGCAGGAGAATAATTTTTCTACTGGTGATGGTCAGATAGAAAATGGGTGTGAGAACACAGTTGCATCCCTACCTCTGTCAAAAGAATTAATCCTAATATGCAAATGTAAGTAATTCTATCTTATGATCATTATCAGTAACCAGTACTGACATTGCATTAAGATTTAAATGTGTTAATAAACCCCAGAATCTCAGCTATCACATTACCCACTCTACAGGTCTGAAGTGCTGAGAACCCTGTGCTTGAGAAAGCAGAGTTCACATCCCAGCATGTCCTGCTTAACAGTAGGGTCAGATTTTCTGACTTCAGTGTGGAAGGGGTCAGTTAACCCCAGGGGAGAGAAAACTTGCAAAAGTCAGCATTTCAAGTAACAGTATCATTAAACTGGGGCATAATGTTGAAAAACTATTCAGTTAGGCCAAAATGCCCTGCAGGGAGATCTGTGTAAACATCGTAGACTCGATGCTGGGAGTAACAGATGTATAAGTGATGTGACTGGAATATACATATGGAAACAAAGAATAAGCTCAACAAAAAGTAAGTCACATCAATAATAATTATTCTAAAAAAATATTCAATTAAATTAGCCATGCTAATTTCACTCTCTGGCACCACATAACATAAAATATATTTCTTACTCAGTGAACTGAAGTAGGATTTATAAATTGCTTGTGTTCTGAGATTTTACAACATCAGTCTTTTCTTATCTTTATGAATTAAGTCCTAAAGCAGAAAAAGATCCCATTTCTAATAGCTCAATTTGTATCTTGTTCCTAACTGTACTTTTTGAGATTCTCTTTTAAGTAATAGAAAGTAGTGATTTACTTTGTGCAAGTAATCTCTGAGAGAATAAGTGTTCTTTTAATTTATATGAGTGAAGAAACTTACACTCTTTTTTTGTCCCATGTGTTACATGACATTAGTTTAATCTGGAAAGGCCACAGAAAGAAAGGTGGGAGAAATTACAGGTAAATAATTCCTTGTACCTAGTCTAAATTTAGCCTCTTTTAGTTTAAAACTGTTAACTCTTTGTCCTGTTATGATAGTCCATGCTGAAAAAACTGTTCCAATCTCTCAAATGCCCCATTTGAGTACTTTAAGGCTGCAGTGACATCTCAGTATCAAGATCAGCCCTCTGATGATTTTTGTACCCCTCTATTCACTATTGCAGGACTAAAATGTGGGCAGGTTTTTTTAGTTACGATGGTAAAGGCTGCCTGTTTATTGGGTACTTTCAGTTGGAGGGGCTTGTTGTGAAACACTTGCCATTCTTCACTCTTAAACAAGAACTGAAATATGGTCCTGTTAGTACTGACAAGATAGGGGAATGTTTTTTGGTTTAAGGAAAGTTTTGTGGTTTAATGATATGTAGTTAAACACCTGGTTGTTTTAAGAGACTGTAGCTTTAGAAATTACCAAGTAAAATGTATAGCTCCATTAAAGTTTGAAAATAACTGCATTGTTTGTGAGAAAGGATTGCTTCACATGGTGCACAATGTATAGGAGGACTGGCCCACCAGACATTGTGCAAGTAGCAAACTTTTGATTCACAACAGGTCTATACATATGCTATACGGCTATACTTCCAATCTTTTTTTTTTTTTTAATACTTGGATTTTAATAATGTAGATAGAGCATGTAATTCATTTATGTGAAAATCATATGATAGATGCAGTTGTATGACAGCGCCTATTATTACATAGTTATAGCTGTATTGTTGCTAACATTGCCTTCAGAATAATTCTGGGGCTTAGCTTTACTTGTAAAGTAGTATCAAATGCTTTTTTTAAATTAATTTAGTTCACCTGATAAGAACATAAGTACATCATGAAAATTGAGAGGCATTTACCCTAACATTGAATCTCTTTAGCATAAATTTACCCCAATTCTATTTTCTTCTTTTATATTTAGTTGTATTTTCTTTTACTATGTTTGTTTGGTGTTGCTTATCTGCCAGTTGCCGGAGGAGGAGAGAGCGAGGCAGAGACGATTTTATTCACCAAGATACCAAGAAGCCTTTATTTATTTATTATTTTACAGCTCTTTTTATACCCTCTTAACATCAAGGTTAATTGGACAAGAAGCCAGCCACCCCATGGGGTGATTGGCTGGGGTGCCACAACATCCATATTCAAAACATCTCTCTACCATTTTACAAACAGCTGCTACCAAGGTCACAGTTGCTGGGAGTCTTTGCGATCCAACAAGAAGCAAAATTCCATGCAGTAGTATTTTAGCATCCACAATTCACTATTTTTGTTTTATAAGATCAAAAAGATATAGTTTGTCTAGCAACCCATTTCTACATAACAATTCTACTACGCATTAGTCTGACATAGAAATTTACATCTATTATTAATTCTAAATATAGCCTTAAGGGCTTTAACTATCTGACTCCATAAGAAAGAAATTTAAAGTTCAGTCTGCTTTTGGAAGGACCATCCGCCTGATGGTCGATATCCTGGTCATCATCAGATGGATCTTTAGGTTGATGATCTGCATTCTGGTTGCCATTTGGAGGTTGCCTGTTCTGCCTTTGGTGCTTCAGGTAAGGACGAACACATTTTGCAGGTAGCCACCATACCCCAGTATCTGTGGAAATGCAAGCATACCCACGACCCCAAGCAATAAGCTCATGTGGGCCTTCCCACTTGTTAGTGAGTAGGACCCTTACCCAGACTTTGGCCCAAGGCAGGTGTGTCTCTCTGCAATGAGATAAAATTAGCAACAGGATTATTTGAATTTTGTGGTACTGTAAGGTGATTGATTATATACAAAACCTTTTCTAGTCAGCTCTGTGGGGATTCTGCATGCATTCCCCCTTTCTGTTTTTCCAAAACACACTATGTATGTCCAAAACATGAGCGCATTCCACAATGGCTTGGCCGGTAGGGGAATGTGGGATACCCAAGGTATGGTCTACACCCCATAGGTGCAAGAACTGCCGCGTCTTCTGCGAGACGGAGGCAGGACCATTATCACTTTTCACAGTAGATGGCATGCCCAGGACTGAAAAAAAAAAAAAAAAAAAATTTCCAATGTGGCTGAGGCGCTACCCACGCAGGGTTGGCCAGCATGTCAGCCCTGGCGTTGCCTTCTGTTATGAAACCTGGCAGATTCATGTGGCTTTGAATGTGCAGAATGTAATATGAATGCACTTGAGCTTGAATCACACACCACAAATTTTGCAATAGTGAAAACAGAGCAGCATTGTTCATCTCCTTTTAGAAGCGAACAATCTTGAATTATAGGTGTACAAAGATCCCGTGATGGGCAGCATCAGCTTTTCCCACAAGCATCGCACTGGATCCCTGGCCAAGGGGTCCATATGCATGCAAAGGAAGCTTATGAATACAGCTAGAGTCTAGAGTGACTGCTGTTGAGGTATGGAGGTCAAAACCAGCTGATCCTTGAGTGCTGTCTCCAGGATGGTTGCATAGGCCTGTGTCTGAGCCACTCTCTGGGGAACACGTGCATCGGAGAGCAATTCCTCCTCCTTTCACCCCGATGGACGTTTACCATCGGGGGTCGTCTGTCAGCATGGTTCAGAGACCTACAGTAAGCTGCAACATGCCCTCGCCTCCCACACCGCTTACACTGAGGAACCCCTGTGTTCTCCTGTTGTTTCGGCTTAAGCCATCTCCACTTGCCCCCAGCTTTGGGTTGCTTTGGTTCACGATCATAAGATGTGTGAACAGGTGGCAGGAGCGCGGCGAAAGCAGACCGTTTCTGAGTCCCAGACCCCACCTTAGAGCACGCCTCAACCATGTCTGTGACTGCAGGTTCTCCTGGGAGTGCATCTATGATTTTTTTGCATTCCTCATTTGCATTATCTCTCGCTAATTGTCTGCACAAGTGCTGCCTTAGGACGAAATCCTCAATCTGCCTCTCAAGAGAGGCAGCAAGTTTCTCCACAAAGGATATATATGGCTCTGACTGTTCCTGCATTATCTTTGTGTACTGTGGTCCAGGAGCAGTCATCTCTATGGTTTTCATTAAGGCAGTCATGCCAACCTGCTGAGCCTGCTGTAGGATGCTGGGGGGCCACATACTCTGGACATTGGGATCAGAGTAGGCATTAAGTCCCATAAGAGCATCCGTCCCTACAAAATGTCTAGGATCCTCCTCAGGAAATAGGGTATTTATTACAGCAGCCTTATCAGCCATCTTTTTCCAGATAGCTTCAAAAGTTGCACATTGTATAGACTGAAACAAGATCTGACTCAAATGCCTGATATCGAAAGGAGCGAGCAAATCTGTATTTATTACTCTAATAACCTGCATAACCTGAGCAGAACCAAGCCCATGTTGAGCTACCTTGTGTCGCAGATCCTGCCCCACTTTCCATGCTATGACCTCATGCTTATCATGCTCACCCGAATTTGGGATAGTTTTATACATTGGGAAAGCCTGGATCCCCATATTTTGGGCATCAGTATTACCTAGAACTGCTGGCACCAACCTCTGATCTTTCCCAGCATCCCTTTGTCTGTCTGGTAACCCCACTATTTCTAATACATCCCAATCTCCGTCCTCCAGAGCCTGCATCCTAAGCGACTCCCAGAACTGACGGAAGTGCTTTGGACGCAGTGTGGAACAGTCGCAAAGGGTCCAAGGACGAGCCTGAAGCTGTCGCTTTCTTTGGCGGCCAGTCACGTTAGCTTTGTTTCTTGGACCCAGTGCATCTCCCGAGTTACTGTCCGAGGAATTGTCAGTGAGGGAATGACCTGCAGAACCCGGAACAAACAATAGCGGGGCGCGAGGAGGGGCCGATTGAGAAGACGTGGGAGCAGAAGCGGGGACCGTGGTGTCCCGGGCAGGGGACTGCACAGCCTGTGGGTCTGGCACCGTTCTGTCAGGCGGCTCCTGCGCCGTTGGCGCGGCGTCTGCCGTGGCCGTCTGTGCCGCTGAAACCGGTGCCGGCACAGGCTGTGCGTCCTCCCGCTGAGGTTGCTCTGTGGCAGGAGCTACCTCTTGCTGTGGCGTGGCTGGCGACAGCACCTCTGCCGCTTCTTTAGACGGTCCCGGGCTCGGAGCGGGAACCGGCACTGCTGCGTTCGTCACTTCTAGCTGCGGCTCCGCGGCCGCGTCGGATGTCCCGACACCGGTAGCGGTTGCGCAGGGCCGCGCCTGCGGCAGCTTGTCCAGCCGCCGAATAATTTCTAGGAGCTGGTGCGCGATCTCTGGCTTAAAAAGTTCTAACAGGGAGATTATTGGCTGTTGCCCTTGCGTAGAGCTGCCGCTCGGTCCGGTGGCCGGGCCGGACCAGCTAGGCATCTGGGGAGAAAGAGGCGCATGGGCAGAAGGACCAGGAGTCTGTACCCAGCTCCAGTTCGACGGTCCGCCCCACGACGGAGGCGGGGAGGCGGTTTCAGATTGCGGTAGAGAATACCGCCGGGGGAGCGGCTTCTCGGCACTCGCCGAGGCAGGCGAAGGCAGAGGGGAGTCCTCCGAGTGGCTGTCAGGTACGACCAGAGACAAGACGGGGGCGTCCCCATCGGACGCATCCCCTCCGAGAGACGGCACTTCACGCGTCTCTGAGACTGGCGTAACCGCCCTATTGCCCGATTTGTACTCTTGTAGCAGAACATACAATGTCCGCCAAGTTGCATACAAACTAACTCTCGCCGCTTCTCCGTCGGCATTTCCGAGCACAAGGCTAGAACCGAGCTCACGCCAGCGTCCTAAATCTAGGGCGGTTTCGGCATTCAGAGAGGGGCCGTGCAGAGCAGCCCAGTCTAACAGCTCATAGAGTGAGGAGAGGGAAACGGAAGATTTCATGAAGTTCAAAACTTCCCGCCAGGCAGAGAAAACCTTACTGGCTTCTGAGCGGCAAAGCTCCATACTGTCCGTTCCGTCCGAGTAGGGAGGGAAGGGGGAAGGGCGGGCACAGCGTACCTTCAGAGAAGCGCGGCTCGAAGCGCTGCAATTCGCGCACGTCGGGTATCACCAGATGTTGTTCATCTGCCAGTTGCCGGAGGAGGAGAGAGCGAGGCAGAGACGATTTTATTCACCAAGATGCCAAGAAGCCTTTATTTATTATTTTACAGCTCTTTTTATACCCTCTTAAGATCAAGGCAATTGGACAAGAAGCCAGCCACCCCATGGGGTGATTGGCTGGGGTGCCACAGAAACCATGTTCAAAACATCTCTCTACCGTTTTACAAACAGCTGTCACCAAGAACACAGCTGGTGAGAGTCTTTGCGATCCCACATGAAAGAAAATTCCATGAAGTACTATTTTAGCATCCACAGTTTGGTTGGCCTTTTTTTGTTTAGTTTGTATTAGCTACTTACTGAAAAAACAATATTTTAGGTGCATCGATGCGTGTGCTTGTGTGTTTGTGAAATCACTACACATTTTTAAATAGACCATCAGAGAAAAGTACAAAACAAAAAACATCACCAGTGAAATATATTGGCTGGCTTGGTGATTTAAAGGGAATGGCTGTTGCTTATTCTGATGTGTGACACTACTACTGTTGAAGCCAAGTTTATCTAAGAAATAAAAGTGTTACTGCCTGTCTTTCCTTCACCACACTGAGTCTGCCTAAAAGGAGGTCTAATGTGTTTTGGGAATGCTGTTTTTGCCATTGATGTCTTCTGAGACTAACTCAGGAAATTTCTTATATTCTTGCCCTTCCTAAAGACAGGCTTACTTGTATTAGGATATTTTAATGTACTAGCACAGCCCTAAAAAACCAACCAGCTTCTTTTGTAACTATATCACTGAATGATTGGTGATTACTGATCTGAATCTGCTTCTGAAGTAGAAAATTAACAGGTGTTCATTTGTTATCTCCCCAGTGCTTAGAGAACTCATATCCTACTTTTAACTTTTTCCTTTATCAGACAGAGAAATTGTGATAGCTTAAAAAATGTTGCTAACATGGCAATAAATGTTTTATGATTTTTTTAGGACTCTGCATTTTGAATAATATATATTCTATGTATGTTACCTGTCTCTGTTGAGCACTCTCTAATATGCATCTCTGGTTTGAGTAAAAGTGTTCCGATCAGCAGGATATGTGGCAGACTGTTGGCTAAGGATGAGAATACCCCCCTCTTCCAGTTCAAAAAGCCAGGAGGACTCTCTGGGGAAACTGTCAAGACAGGATACAAGGCAGGCAAAGAAACATGTAGGGACCGGTATAATTTTGGTATTGTTTTTCAAAGTTTTAATGAACAGTAATTCAGAAAGCTGAATTCATTTGCAGATTCTTGGTTGCAAGGATGAGCTGGATGCTTGGGATATGTCATGGTGTAAAATGGATCGCAACAGAAAAAGCAGAACAAGTATGGATGCAAAAGCTGCTACCTTGTAATTACTTGGATTTTACTAAGCTTCGAAATTTTTCAAATTCTAGCCATTTTCAATCCCTGGAAGTCATCTTAAGTATGTCTACAATTAATACTGTTCTTTAGGTTAATAAGTTAATATAGTATGTTAATTATAATAATATATATTGTATTGATTTTACATTAAATTATTTTCCCGATGTGCCTAAAACTTAGGACCAGGGTATCATTTAAATCTATGTGACACAGGTAGATGTGGTAAAAGGTGCCTAAGATTTTGATTTAGTAGTCAGACAAAGAGGCCATCTCTTAGATTTGCTATTGTTTTTTTGTTAAAATTTCACTTGGGGAACATCTGCAAGTAATATGGTTTCCTGATTCTTGAGAACATTTCAGTTATGCTGTTTTTAATAAAGATTTGTATATATGAGGCACAGCAAGGTCTGTTAACCTTTCTTGCAACATGCTATTTCTGAGCCAATTATGAAGATGTCTAAAGGCATTGAATGCTTTTTGGAACAGTAACTTGTGATTTGGGAGTATAATGGCCAACTGAAGAACTTTCTCTGTGGTTGGAATATTTGTGCTCACAGTATATTAAAAAAAATAAGGTCAGCATTTAAAAAAAAAAAAATTATGTGCTGAAATACATCTTGGATTTTTTACTTTTAGCTGCAATGATATATTAATAACTACAGTATCAGAAGTAGCAGAAGATTTTTAAGTTAATTGGATTTTGATAGCAAAGCCTTGAAGCTGTTAAGTTCTTTACTGTTGGTGTTCAAAGAAAGAAAAAAAAAGTGTGTTAATCAAAGAAATATGTTCTTGCTGGTATGAGGCATCTGACAACTTTCTCTGAATGAAATCTTCAATATGTTTGCTGCTTTGATTTCATAGAGAAATTGCAGTGTAAATGTTCTGCAAAACTGACTTGGGAACATAAATTTAATTGACAAATTGTTTTGGAGTCATAAAAATTCACCTGAGTGAACTGACGTAATTAAATAGGCTTATGCTTCAATAAGAGCTTGCCATAGCAAACAAAGCTGCACAGCAGCCATGCCACTGCAGCCACAGGACTATTTTTACACTGGCTTCACAGGGAGAGCACTCAACCAAGAACAGGGAGATAGGGATGCAGTTTTCCTTTCCATCAAGGAGCAGTTATATGCACTCTCTTACTTGGAAAGTGTTTTAATTACTAAACAATAAAATAGCAGATGGACTATAATGCAAAAAATGTCATAGTTCACCTCTGTGGCAGAACACAGAAAACAAGTAAGCAGGTGGGAATTTGACTTTGTCAACAGGTGTCCAGTGTTTAGCTCTGAGAAGAGGCATTTCTGTATTATGAATGTCTGATGAAAGACGGAAGTTTTAATTAGGTTGCTTAGATTGCAAACAGTATTTATCTGCTTCTTTATTCACATGAGGAAAATATACATGATGGAAACTAGACACAACTGCTACAAAGGTGATGGTGTATGTGTAGTATACTAGTGTCTGCATACTGGAATGAGATATTCTCAGCTGCTTTTGTTAAATCTAGTATAAGAAAGCACAGACACCAATCTAAAGTATTTGCAATCTGGCATGTTTCATAAGTGCACACAGTAGTCTTCCTTCTATTTACCACAGCTTCTTTGACATCACCTACAATGCCCAAGGATTAAAGCAGTGAGATAAGGCTATATAGGCATGATGCAGAACAGTCCCTGCTGGAGAGGCATCAGCAAGCATTGCTAAACAGACAACTCGAGTTACAGAAGGAAGATTCATAGATTCATAGATCCAGAGCCATCTCTCTGTTAGCACTAGCTTTGCAATCCTGGAAGCATGCTTCATTATGAAGTGGAGATGAGGGTGAAGTATGGCACAAAACGTGCAGTGGTTGAGTACACTGGATCACAACATAATGGTCAATAGTCTTCCACATTACACCAGTTTCTTGATCTTTACTAAATGTTATTTTAGATGTCTCAAGAGAAGGAAGTCTTTTGATCAAACTTCCATTTATAAATTTATTCTTGCTAAAAGGCATGTTCATCTTATGCCTACTTTTTCCTTCCTCTAGCTTCTTACTACTTCTTGTGTTTCTCTTTCTGCATTTGACTCTGTTTTTCCTTACCTTTCTCAACTTGACTTTGTTCCTTCACCTTATAGAATAGTCAAGAATACAGATTTCAACAAAACTATATTCTTGGTTAAGAAGGATTTCAATTTTTATTATAAAGCTAAATTAAGAGCTGCTTAATGCCCATGGTTTAGTGTTTTAATAAAAAGGGAAATGGAGAAGCTGACAGAGCAAGAGGAAAGTGCTTTTTAGCCATGTTTCTTACATGAAGTCTGAAGTGTTGCCTTGTTTGGTCTTTTTATTATTTTTTTGTGAAGTCTTTATTGTATAATGTCTATCTTTTTCATAAGACTGGGTTTTTTTGTGCTACCTGAAGTGGCAGCACACTAGGAGTACACATTCAGTTTCTGTGCCAAAGTACAAAATCTGACAGTACTTATGGAGATGCAATCTTTTTTTTTTTTAAAGCATGCAGAAATGAAAGCCTAAAGTATTCTATACAAATGGGAAAATAACATTAAGGTTTTGAGAAGAGTTCTTTTCTCCCTCGAGTGTTTTCAGAAGTATGAGGCAAAGTATCCAATGCATCTGCCAAGTAAATAACTGCCATCCTATTTTTTATTTATTTATTTATTTATTTAGAATTAATCACTTTTATCACTTTGTGTGTGTGTATGTGTGTTTTTGAGATCACTCTGAAATACCTAACTGTAAATATTGACTTGTTCAGTTATACAAGAATTTAGATTTTGGAGTAAGTCCAAACCTGTTGGTAAAAAATTAATTGTAGTAGGTCAGCCAATGTTTCATTGAAATCCTGATCCAGCTGAACTTTTTTTTTTTTCACCTTTTATTACATGACATGGTTGTGATCTTCACAAGTTATAAAATATATATAGATAGAGATTATTAAAAATACTAACTTTATGGTTTGTCTTATTAACCAGCTACTGTCTTGTACATTAAATTAAGTAACCTTCCAATATTTCAGACTGATTATTTTACTGGGCACTGGTCCCATATATAGTATCATGGAATATTGGACATTTTTGATGACTGGCTATCTTAAGCACAAAACACAGGGGGTGAACATGTAAGTGTATTGCATAATACTTAAGATAAATCAGTAGGTTTATAGTTCTTTGCATTAAGAAATTCTGGATTGTGCATGAGGGCAAAGTATCCCAATTTCTGGAACAAGGAAGAAATAGGCAGCCAGTACACCTTACTCAGATGATAGTGCCAGGCAGGAAGTAGTTTTCCTGATGTGAGAACATTTTCCTATTTAAAAAGAAAGGTAATTTGGATTAAAAAATCAGAACCTGCCTCAGTGACAGAAAGGGAGCTTTACCTCTCCCACAGTTGATATTATCCTAAAGGCTGCAGTGATTGCTTGAAATGAGAGAATCCCAGCTTCAACACCTTGATAAAGAAAGAGTCATTGTGTCCTTCTGTGCTGCTGAAGTAAAGTACAAGTTCCCTTACAAGAGAAGAGTTGGGGTATGTGTTTGTTAAGTCTGCAGGGATGATTTTTTCTTTTTTTTTGTATGAAGTAGAGTACAGCTTGAAACTGGCAGATACAGTATAGGTCTATCCAAGCAACTTCTTCATTCCACTGCCTTGCTGCCAGGGTAGAATACTCAGGAAGAAATCTCCAGAAGGTGGCATTGAAACGTGGTTGGAAATGCAAAGGTAAGAGCACTTTCCTGAGATTTCAGGTGATTAAGTTCAAAGCTTTTTTTTTTTTTTTTTTTTTTTTTTTTTTTTTTTTTTTTTTTTTTTTTTTTTTTTTTTATTTTTTTTTTTTTTTTT
>JAOEGS010017466.1:27557-43545 GCA_025447755.1 Corythornis vintsioides | reverse complement strand
TTTTTTTTTTAGGGGTCCCTTTTGTGTAGGTGAGACTGGTCTACTGTCAGTTTAAAATCTAGTTTTCTTCCTCTGACACTATAGAAGCCTGTACCACAAGTAGGGTTTTAGAATTCAACAGTGAAACTGTGATTAATAAAATGTTTGAATTCTTTGTATTTTTTAATAAACAGGTGCTTGCTAGGAATATAAATGTCTTTTTCTTAGGGGAAAAAAAAAATAAAAGCAAACTGCAATGCTAAGGGGTTAATTTTCTATTCTTTAGTACATAGAAAATTTGGAAAAGTGCTCTAAACTAGAGACACTAAATCTTAGTAACAACCAGATAGAGAAGATTGAGAAGCTGGACAAGCTGATGAAGCTGCGTGAACTCAATTTGTCCTGCAACAAAATCAGGTAAGCAGGAGGACTCATGGTTGGGTAAACCCAGGCACCACAGCTGATGGAACAGATAAGGTGAATTTCCTACCCACTGCATATCAAGACTAACAGGCAATACCACAATTCTTATGCTTGATTTAATTTTTCTGCTAGTGAATTATGACCTGTACATGAGGCTGCAGTAGTTACCAGTAGGAAGTGAGCAGGACAAGTATTTCTATACATTGCATTGACACAACTTCCTCCTTCAACAGGAACTGAGCAGCTTTTAGCCACTGCTCTAAGTTTTCAGCTATATACAGCTGGTTCCTACTCAAAGATGCAGTCACAAGAGCATGATATACTGTGTTATAATACTGATAGCTTCAGATAAATGCTCAATTAAAAGCTAGCATGCTGTCCTTGTTAGACATCTAGTGTTCTAATGAAAACTTGAAATTCTGCATGCTGTCAGTTTACAGTTCCTTCCTTTGTATGAGGAAAAAAAACCCTCAAAACCTCCTTATTTTGGTTCATGTCCCGTAACATTCTCAGGAGAGAAAAAAAAAAAAAGGTGCATATTAAAATGGAATTACCACACATGAAAATAATTTTAATATTAAAAAGAAGACATGTAAAAATCAAGGTTTTGCTACTGTGAGGGGAAAAAAAAAAACCAACCACTTGATTTGATATTATTTTTTGGTCTTAATGTAGTACTTGGAAATATGCTGGTGTAATTTAATTGGAATTGTGAGTCCATGGCAGTAAATAACTGTCCTGCTAATCTCTTGGATGATAGTTATGGATGGATGGATGGATGGATGGATGGATGGATGGATGGATGGATGGATGGATGGATGGATAAACTACAGCAGAGTGTAATGCCTCAGTTACACTCTAAATTAGTTATGGTTAATTCTAAGTTATGTTTTTCTTCTTTTCAGTAAAATTGAAGGTATTGAACATCTGCAGAACCTACAAAAACTGAACCTTGCAGGGAATGAGATCGAGCACATTCCTGTGTGGGTAGGGAAGAGACTGAGGTCCCTGCGCAGCCTTAATTTGAAGCAGAATAAAATATCCTCAGTAAGTGATGACAGTTGGGAACAATATTTGCTGTGATGAAGTGAATTGGTGTATTTACACCACCAACTTGCTTTGAATAATTGCTGAATGTCTTACCACAAAACCTGTTGTGAAATTCAGCTACTGTGAGCATAACAAAGCTGTGGATCAGCACAACTTTCCTTTTGTGCCAGGTACTCAAAGCATAAGCATAGCACAAATATGTTGCTCAGGAAAGCACAGGGTTTTGGAAATGTAGGAAAAACTTGGTCAAAATGGGAAGATTTTTGCATGTTATTGGTGGTGACTCATGATAAGGACTCATGATAAATTAATTATATGGTTTTGGAGACCTGGAAATAATCTATTTACTTATATTTAGATATTACTTAATATTATTATTAAGACATGAATAGATTTACTTCTTTTTGTCCAGGTTATATTTTAAAATGCTTTCCAGCTGCAAAAGAGTGTCCTGAAGGAATCGTGCTACTTGGGAGCAGAGATGACCCAGTAGATCATAGAATCATAGAAATGTTTGGGTTGAAAGGGAGCTCCAGAGCATATCTGGTCCAACCCCCCTGCTGAGAGCAGGGATATCTGCACCTAGAGCAGGGTGCTCAGAGCCTCCTCAAGCCCCACCTGGAATGGCTCCAGGGATGGGGACTCCACCAGTGTCCCCCACTCTCGTGGGAAAGAACTTCTTTCTTATTTCTCATCTCAATCCACTCCTTTCTCATTTCAAACCATTGCCCCTTGTCCTTTCACTCAGGCCTTTGGAATCAGCCCCTATCCAAGATCCTTGGAGATAACATGAAACACTCTATGCAATCATAAATCCAGTAGTGGGGGTTTAATTGTTCTAGGAAGGATGTCTCACTGCTGTTTCATTCTCTTTGATTCAGCTCCATGAGGTAGCTAAGCTAAAGCCTCTGCAAGACCTGACTTCTCTGTTCCTTGCTGCTAATCCTGTTGCCAGCCTGCCCCACTACCACCTCTGCACCATCTTCCACCTGCGAGCCCTGGAACAGCTGGATGGGCAGCCAGTGACCAGCTGTGACAGGCAGGAAGCTCTCAACAGGTTTAATTTAGGTAATAATCATGTGTTAGAACTAGAGTGAAAAAAAATGTTTAGATAGAAAAGATTTTGCATTTAAATATTTCTGTTACTTTGATTTTTTTTTTTTTCAGAAGAGATAGAAAAAACAGAGAAGGAATTGGAAAACACAGTAAAGGAGCTGGAGGACCTCAAACTTGAACAGTCCAAAGTGCTTGAGCAACTTCACCATCAAGATGAGGTCAACAAATCACTGAAAGACAAGATTTTGCAACAGAAACAAAGCTACGAAAACCTACAAAGGTACCTGGACACCAAAAATGAATTGGTAAGATCATCACTTGCACCAAGTCAGTATTTGGAATAGTTTTGTTGTCAGAAAGACTTCTCAGTGTGAGAGTTCAGAGAAATTTAGGTTTAAAATTGAGAGATAAAACTTAGGCACTTCAGTTTTAGAATACTTATTTCTTGACCAGTTCTTCAGTATTCTTTCTGTGGCAAAAGTAAGTATATTGAGTCAGCAATCAGAATCAGTTCAGATTTTAAAGTGTTGCTGCAATAAGGGAAAAGATTAAATGCTTTTACAGAGCCAAGGTGTGAGTACAAGTTCTGTTGCAGTAATAACCCTTGATTATTATTTTGGGTAATGGCCATTGGGTTACTTGTAGTTTATTCACATCATCCTAAAATCTCAAGTTTGACAAGTGTCTTTCACTGGCAGCTATAAAATGCAAGAAAAGTCTTACTGAGGTGAGAGTGCCTGGTTGTCAATGACCTGATGGGAACTCCATATGTGGCTTTTTATCTTCCTTATTGGACTCATCCTCCAAAACTTTATCCTTCCAATTCTCTCTAGCTAAGACTTCTGTAGCTGTCTCTTCTCTGGACACACACACACTCACCAGCAGCCTATTTCTGAAATGTAGCTTTCAGGATGAGATTTAGCAGCATAGATTTTGCTACTCAACCCCCTCTTCTCCTTTGGGTGACAGACTTTGCTTGGTTCTTTCTTCCTTTAGCTGGTGTCTTGGTTTGTCCCAGTCCCCTTTCCGCAGAGCCTTTATTCCTCACTGAAGGTAGTCCCTCTGTGCTCCTGGGTTGCATGGTTGTTTTTATTTCTAGGATTTGTTTGCATGTTTACTGAAGTAGGAACATTTGTATAAAGTGTTCCAGTGACACTTTGTTTTTCCTGTGGTTTATGGATACAGTTATCTTCATTTTTTCTTATTTATCCCTTTCTTTTCTCTGAAACACAGGTCATTTTTGCATGACATATATTAGTTTTAAAAATCTATCTCTAAGCCTTTCCTTTATTCCAGTCTGTTCTATTTCTTTTCCTCCATTAGTCCTGCTTTCCACTGTCTGTTGGAGTTTTGCTGCATGTTCTCCCTCAGGTACGCAGTGTGAAAAGTTGATTTAAAAAGAAATCACATGATAGACCTTTATTTAAACAAAAATCTCAAAACTAACTAGCACAAAGTGAAGCTAAAATGACAGCATATGCACTTGAAAATTGAGATATTTTGTTCTTTTACAGACAATGTTGATGGTTCTCACTGCTCATTAGCAGCAGTAAATCCATCAGATCTTTCTGAAGGTTTGTGCTCAAATTATTTTTGTATCCAAAGTTAGTGACAAAATCATTTTCTGCTGCACATAAAAATGAAAAG
Organism: Corythornis vintsioides; assembly: GCA_025447755.1. Lineage (NCBI taxonomy): Eukaryota > Metazoa > Chordata > Aves > Coraciiformes > Alcedinidae > Corythornis > Corythornis vintsioides. The sequence goes on along the minus strand of JAOEGS010017466.1, from coordinate 39,390 downwards.
GCCTTTCATGTGATCATTTGTGTTCTATTAGTTGTGAGGTTCTTGTCTACTCTTAGTCATCATGCTGTATCTTGTAATAACGTTGCACTTTGTGATATTCTTGATCCAGACTACACCACCTCAGCTTTTCTGCTGTGAGCTTTGTTTCAAAGTGAATGTCTCTGGCCTGCTCTCTACTGAATTGAATTGCACATGGTAATGATGACACTTGAATGAATCCAACTGACTTTTTACTGGTTTATTAGTTAAAGCAGAAGACCTTGGAGCTAACCCGAGCCTGCCAAAAGCAGTATGAATTGGAGCAAGAACTGGCATTTTATAAGATTGATGCAAAATTTGAGCCATTAAATTATTTTCCATCAGAGGTAATTTAAAATAACAGATCTTTTCTTGCTGTTTCTTTTGGTTTTCCACTTGGGAAATAGAAAACTTAATAGTTTTTTTTTATCATTCTAATAGATACTGCTTTATTAACATTGTCTTCTGAAATGAAAAATTCCATTTTAAAGTCATAAATGATAGGATTTTGAATTAAACTGAATGTGAGTGACATTAAATGTGTTAAATATTAATGCCCATACATATACACATATTTTAGCTAAGTGGAGTCAGTGAACAAACATTTCATTCTCATTATTAACCAAATAAATGATATTCCTTTCTTCTGGCTTAATTTCATCAGCTCTTTCACTTGGAGAAATTCCACAAGACAGAATGATTTTGTGTTAGAAATATTAGAATTTCTGTCCTTTCTAGTGTTTTTTTCTCCCAGTTGAGTTAACCTCTATCATACTGGTGTAGAGATGCCTGAATGAAAGGAGTCTGCACAAGAAATGTAAAGCTCAGTAATCACAAACTACAAATGATTTTTAAAGTTATGCTTGAGTAAAGTTTGAGTGCAACAATGTAATGGACTAAGTGTAATCTATATTGTTATTAAGTCTAAAATACAAAGAAAAGTTCTCCAGTTAAATATCCATTTGTATCACCCACCTGCAACAAACAGATCAAACCCAAGCTGGATTTGTTTGGTTCTCTGTAAAGTAACAAGAATATTCAAGGCCAAACAAGTCAAAGTGCAGTCTCTTTTCTTCTAAATATTCTGATTTCAAATTACTTGTCCTTTATACACTTGTTAAGTTAAATGTATATTATGAGTTGACTGCAACCATACTTCTGAGGTGGATGTGAAGACAAAATCTTTGTGTGTTTCAGGATGTTGAACTTGATAATGCACCTAATGAAAGCCCATACATTGGTAAGGCCAGGTACAAAAGAAATCAGTTTATAGGAGAAGGGTACATTGCCAACAAAGCTCAGCCAGTGGAGGTTGGAAAAATGCAACTAGATGAAGGTGACTCTCATAGGAAACCCGAGGTGAAATTGCAGCTCCAAACTCTGGATGAACTACTAGCAGATAAAGAAAAAAAGATTGATTCAGGTAAAATCTTAAATTTTTTTATCAAATAAAAATTAAAATACTTTTCTCTGTATTTTGTTCCACTGATTAAATGCTTGACACATCAGACTGGACCTTATAGTGTGTCAAAGGCTCCAAGTGCTGTAATTTTCTAAACACTACTTGATGCTTTTTGGGTCCAAACTGTTACACTTCCTTTTTACCGTTATCCTCAAATAACTTGGCAAGGAAGAATTAAATATGATCAAAAAAACAATGCTGGGGAGGTTTTGTATTTGATGCATTAATTGTGTAAGACTCATTAAAACATACTTTTGGAGAAACCAGAATGTGTTAGCTTTGATTAGAACTGGTTTAAGAGAATGCATTCCAATGAATGTGTGAGCAGAAACGTGCCTGTCTGTGTTACATGGATTGCAATGTGTTTTATGTGGGTTGTGTTTTTTGCCTGCAGCACAGAGAAGATTAGAGGAACTGCAAAGTGCAATAGGAAATGCAGAGCAACGAGCTTTGAAAGTAACAGGGGAACTGCAACAACTGGAGGATGATCTGGCTCAGAAAAAAGTATGCATAGAAATTGCTACATGAATAGCAAGGGAAAGTGATGGGAGCAGTGGTGGTGTAGGAAATAAAACTGTTTTTCTCCCTGTCCTTGTTTGAAAGGGCCATTGTACCTGTGTGAGTCCATCTGCCATGCAGAAAAATCTTACAGGTTTTAGGCATCTCGTTTATAAAAAAGCTGTTGAAGTTGTATTGCAATAAACTGCACCTAAAGATGGTCCATGTGATGCTGAAGAGGAGTGTCAACTGTCCCCAGAACATTTTGGAAGAGTAGAATGAGCTTTAAACTATTTATCTTCCATTTCTTTTCCAGCTTTCTTAAATTATTCTTGCCTTTGAACTTGCCTTAAAATCAGTGACAAGATTGAAAACAATGAATAGACCATTTTTAGGCAAGCTTAAATTTAAAGTAGCAGTCTGATTTAAAAATATTCTGGATCAGCAGCATATTAAACTGTTCTACCCAACCTCCTAACTCTTGCCTGCAGATGTCACAGGCCAACAAGGAAGGTCTTGAACAGCAACTGGGTGAGAAGATAAAAACCCTGCATCAGCTACACAAGGAAGCTCTGGAACTGGAAAAACAAATGGAGAATCAGAAAAGAGAAATAGAGAAAAAACAGAAAGAGCTTGAAGATTTGCAGAATTCTCTTACTTGTATAAATCCTGAAGATACAAGACACGTAAGTAAAACTGAAATGGTAAGTTTTTGACACACAGCACCTATGCATGTACTGATGCAGTACAGGCTGTTTTGCCTGCCTGCTGTTCAGTTGTGCCTATTCCATGAATTCTGTGTTCTTTTGCTGTTTATCAGTCTCCTTATCTGCTGCTGGAAAGCATAAAACTGGCCCCAGCTTTCACACGCCTCGCAAACACTTCTTACAAAACGCTTTTTAGATTGATTCTTTTGTTAATTCTTTCTCGGCCGTTGAGTGAGAGCAGGGCCGGGTGCGTTCCGGGCAGGCTCCCAAAGCTCTTGGCCAGCCCCTCCCGCGGGCCGCCCTCGCTTCAAATCACAACACAGGAAGGGGCGGCCGGGCACAGCCCCCGCCCAGCGGCCCGCTGGGGGTACCCAGCCGTGGGACGGGCTGGTCGCTCCGCTCCGCTTTTCACGCTGAGGATACCGGTTCTGTAATCAAACCAACCGCGCCTCGGGGCGTGTTGCAAATGATCCCGCTGGAAGACAAGACAAAAGGCCGAGCTGTAAGTGGGGGGTTCCTGCGGCAGCTGCGGCCTGCGGCGCCTCTGCTTGAGAGGTACTTGTTGAGATTTCACTTGGGAAAGCCGGCTGGGGGTTTGTCTGCAGCGAGGTGACCAGTTGAATTTGACTAACACGAATGTTTGAAAATAACTCCTGGTGCAATGCGTTAGAAATCCAGGAAGCTCTGCTTTTGCTCCTGACTTTTGGTAGAGAAGCAACTTGGAAGTGGTTTTTCTGAGAACTTGTGTTTAAAATTTCTGCTGTTACCTCGGTTTATTTATTTAAGTGTTGAGGAAAAGGGGCTGTTTATTATCACAGTATAATCTGTGTGTTTTCCAACTTCTCTGGCATTGGAGTTGTTTGTGATGTTTGATAGCAGTGAGAAACAGCCAGCACTATGTTGTGTTGATGGCCAAGTTTTGTATACAGCTGAAACAGACAGCTGAGTTCATACCAAACACACAAGTCCTGACAGAAGTCGGTGTGAGCTGCAGGTACAATGTATTTCCCAGAAATAAAAATCTAATTGGTGTATTTCCCAGAAATAAAAATCTTTAAGCAAATCTTGGCTGTAAAGTTGGCCTGACTTGCTGGCAGTTCAGAGTATTTTTGTTTTGTGTGGTGACCTGACATGTTCTAAAGCATCATCTGCTGTCAGAATGACAGGATTCAAGCTGCTGGAGAAATCATGTTGGTTCTTGACTCAAAGAGGAAATGGTATAACAGAAAGTAAAGGCAGGAAAAAGGTCCTAGCCCTAAGAAATAAATCATGAATGTAGATTTTATTCATCATGTCTGGGCAAGAGGGAACCTACTGACAGTGCTGTTAGTCACACAGGTTGTTTGCCTATCTGGGGTTTGTTTTAATCCCAAATATTCTGTGTAATAACACAAAAACCCAACCCAAGCACCACAACATGTGCTGCACTTGTGACTTGCACTGCAGACCTCAACTAAAATACTGTTTTAAAATACTGCTTGTTTTTAATCTGTGTTGATACCCTTCCCACATCACCTTTCCAACTGTTACTTTCCAGGCTCCCATGAAAGCTCAAGAAGCAAGTAAAGAGCAGCAGTTTGATGTAATGACCAAACACTACAGAGAGCTGGAGAGTCGCCTGGATGAAATGCTCTCCAGGATTGCAAAGGAAACTGAGGAAATCAAGGACTTGGAGCAGCAGCTCACTGATGGTAAATGTTGCTTTTTGTATTCCTTCTATCTAGGATAACGTGACAATCAAATCAGGGGTTAAAATTTGTTTATCTTTGCTTAAAAGTTATACAGGCTATGTAGGGAAAGGTGAAAAACTGTTCTTAACTTACCTAAAAGGAGACTTTGGGTAATTTTTTTATTATATTCACCTCAATTTTTCTTTTAAGGTGAAGTGGAAATTTAGGATGCCTAATAAAATCAGTTAATTAAATTTATGTCTGCATTTATTATGCACCTGGTCTATGTGAAAGCAACTATCCCAGAAAATAGGTGAACATCTTCAGGAAGCTTCAGAAAGGCAGTTGTGTTTGTTTTGGGAAGAAGTGTGACTTCTTAACTCCCCCAAATTCGATTTCCATTTCTGCAGGTCAAATAGCAACAAATGAAGCCTTGAAAAGGGATTTGGAAAGCATTATAATTGGATTACAGGAGTACCTGGAGAGTGTCAAGTGTCAGGCAAAACGGGCCAATGATGAGTGTAAGGAGCTGCGGAAAGAGAAAGAATCTCTGCTCCAAAGATTGGCAGGTCTAGAGGAGGAAAGAAGCAACCTGGAAGTAGTTGCCATGGATGCAGAAAATACAAGAAAAGTAAGGCTTAATACTGTGGTTCTTCCTAAATGCAGATCCCTAAGAAGAAACTTCAACAAAAAACCCAAGCAAAGAACCAAACTGGGAATAGCAAAGCACAGTTTCTTGGATAAAATAATCTTTTGATAACTTCAGATTTTCCCCATGCCCATTAGGAACAGAATTCCCTTCCAAAGCAGTTGCACGAGACACAGTAAATCTGTACTTTATGGAAGATGTCTCAGAAAAGCAGAATTTACCTCTCAGGCAGTACTGAAAATGGATTTGCAGTCTATGTAATGAATGGTGTTAATGAAAACTGTCTGGACCCTAGCTGAGGATGTGTCTGTTATTCACTTGCATCTGTCCTGTCAGCCAACTCAGAGCTGCCTTAGCATCCTGATAAGCTTTATGTAAACTTTAATGCCACTGACAAATGTGTCTCCCTTTAGGCTGCACCTTTGTAACTGGAGTGGGGATTTTTGTCCAGTCTTTCCCAGAAGGCCCATTGACCTGCCCTTTGTAATAACAGTCCCACTGAGCTCTGAGTTTTAAAGTTTAGTGACTAGGGTTAGTGTCTCTATTTTGATCTCTCTGCTGTCACACTGATGAAGGATTTTTGTAAGAAATCTTGGCTCTCCCACATTTCTAAAATGAATGTAAAATTCTAGGAAATCACAATACTCAAAGGTGCACTCCAAGAGCAGAGAGAAATAAATGAATTGCTTAGAGAAGCACAAGGGAATGCTAGTGCCTTTGAGGCTGAACTGGAAGCCCAGCTCAGAGACAGAGACACTGAAGCCAAACAGCACAGAGAAGAATTGGAAAGACTGAAGCAAGCTAGCCAGGTAAGAACAGAGCTCTTGTGCTGCCAGGGGGATAATTAATCTGGGATGAGGGGTGATCAAACTTCAATTCTCTCTTCAATTCTCTTCAATCTTTTAGCATTGATATTTCAGGGAAAACTTGAAAACTCTCAGGAAAACTGAAATAGAAACCTGTCAGTTACTTACTGCACAGGATGTATTAGATTAGCATTCACTGTTCAAGTCATGATGAGGATGCTCCAGAAAATACACCTGTTAATATATATGTGGTGCTGGGTTGATGTGGGATGGTTGGGATTGTTCTATTTGGTCTTGAGGAGCTGTTGTCATATTGTTGTTTGAAGGAATATAATTGTGTGTTTGGGTGACAGGGGGTAAGGGTGTCAGTCTGAGGGTTTTCTTTGTTCCTAGATGGAACTGTCAGCCCTACAAGATGAACTTGAAAAAGCAAAGCAAGCATTGGAGAATGCTCTGATCAAAGCACAACTAGCAGAAGAGAAGGAAAAGCAAAATTATAAGATGCTTTCTCAGTTCAAGCAATTGCAGGTGAAGTATTTGTTGTGTTTTAACTTTTAAAAGTTACCTGATATGCTGTTGGTTGCTCCAGTTCCCCAGGGGGAAAGTGATGAGAATTTGAAAAGATTCTGTGTGAATTCTGTATGAAGTTCAGTAGTATTTAGGACTTTTAGCAGCTTTAATTTTCTTATCCAGAGACCCTACACCATAAGTCTGTTTTTCTATTTTAGAAATTTACATTGACCTTTGAAATAATTCAGAGCTGCTCAGTTATATTGCAGAGGGATTGATATATTAGTCTTTGTTTCTTATTTTCCCTCAAGCTTCATCCAGTACATGTCAGTAAGAAAAGTTTGAAAGCAGAATAAAAGAACTGATCCAATACTTTGTTATTGCTTCTCTTTAAAGCTCTGATTCTGAGGAATCCTGATACTGGATACACTGAAAAAATAAGTTTGGACTCTGCTTAAAAAATTAAGAAACACCCCAGCCTCCCAAAAACGTATTCAAGTATTAAAAAAAATCTAGCTCTTATAATGTGTGTTTTCTTGTGGTTGTGTTGGTGAGTTTTTTGTTGGTTTTGTTTTTTATAGGGAGACAATAATCACCTGAAACAACAGCTTAAAGATCTTCAGAATCAGCTAAGCCATGCAGTTGGTAACTTAATTCAGCCTGAGGATGTCCTGGCTCGTATAAATGAACTCAAGCAAAAGCTTCAGACAGGAGCAGGAGAGATTAAGTGAGTAAAATAAAAGTAGTCACAGTGTTAGACTTGTGCATGTGAAAGTAGTAAGTACAGGAGAGCAACACTGTTGAGGTGCTGCATCCTCCTTGGTGAAACCTGGGGCAGCTCAAACATAAACTCAGCCTCCTGTGGTGGTGATGAGAACATTCCCTGAGCTCTCTATCTGTGGGAAATACATAGCTCTCTTGGGCTTCACTGCAAGGGACAGCAAAATTCCCCCTGCTTTGTCAGTTTTTTTGTATACTGAACTAATTTACATCAGATGTATTAAAATTGCCCTATTGTATCAGACTCATTATTTCAGTATCTGCTATCACAATTTAAAATCACTATTTTTCTGTCTTGGATCCTGAATTGTTTCTCTTTCAGATGTCAGAATTCAGCTGATGTTGTAGGGAAAAGCCTTGCAAATCTGCAGAAAGAATTTGATGACATTCTTGCTGATGCTCAGAGGGAGAAAGAGAAAGCATGGGCTAGAGAGAGACAATTGCAGGAAGATATGGTGTCCCAGGAGGAAAAACTGGAAGAAGTACAGGAGAAATATAGACAGGCATGTATCAAACCACCAAAAGCAAGAGTAAGGCCATTTCATCTTAGGCAAAAACATGGAACTTGCAGCTGAAAGATCCATTTCATAGTGGATGTGGCTTTGCTCTGCTCCATCTTTCAGAAGAGTCTCATTTTACTGAAGGGAGACAGGCTGAATACATTTGCTCATCAGAAACAGTGACAACTTACATCAGAGCAGGGTGCTGGTGTGATTAAAACAGGAATATGCACCATTATTTTGATTTTTCTGTGTGTCAGGTAGTAATCTTCATTATAAAGAAATATATAAGCAGATAAAAGCTTCAGAAGGGGAGAAAACAAATAACTGACCACTTCTGTGCTGTGTATTCTGTGAAATTCTGGTTACAGCAGTGAAATGTATCAGTCACTCTTGCTTGCTTTTAGTAAATGTTAAATTGAGTATTTGACAGGACACATGGTCCTCTGCAGCCTTCTGGCTTGAAAAGTGTTGCTTGGAGGAGAAAGGTTTTGTGTATTAATTCCTCAACTCTAGAGCTGTATGACAAGGACAGGTTGACTTTTCAGTGTCCATGTAACAGTGGAATCTGATTTGGTGTTTGGTTTGGTTTTTTAATTAATAGTCCTTACACTTTTTGCCTCATGATTGGGTAAATCAGCATTTGGACTCTCAGTGATAAGTCTCAGAGGCCAGTTTACAGGTAGAAAAATGTAGCCAGTAACCTCCTCCAATGATGGCTGTGCATTTCAGTAACAAAATAACTTGGGCACTTTTAAAATGTTAGAGTGGAAAAGCAGTTCTTTTTCTTTTCTCTGTTACAAAGTATGCTGGGAACTGCCCTTCCCAAAAGTTGTTTCTTTAAATCAAATAGGGTGGGGACAAAAAAAAAAAAGCTATTTCTGGCTACTGATTCCAAGTTATTTCACTTACAGGTGAAAGGTGAAAACAAGCAGAGTAAGAACAAAATCCATCAGTTAGAGAATGAAATTCAACATTTACATGACAAAATAAAGAGCATGGAAGAAATTCAGGGCCTTGCTGATCAACAGCTCCAAGAGGCAGATGAAGAGAAGGAGACTATTCTTGCTCAGCTGGAAGACTTACAGAAAAGGGTAGGAATGAGCAAGGACAAATCCATGCTCTGTGTGTGCTCACAAGAAGACTCAAAGACTTGTGAATTATTTTACTTTAAGACAGATCAAATAGAGGGAAGGAACCCAGATGGTCAATATAACATCTTTCTTCTCCTAAATTTTATTGTCCTTCCTTTAGTGTTGTTTTTTTTTGGCTGTTGCCTCTATGCATACAGTACAAAAATGGGATATCTGTGGGGAAATAAAGTCAAACCAACAGAAAACTGTTCTCCCATGCTGATTTCCCTTAAAACTAACAAAGCCTTTTGTTTCTCTGGTTTCAGAAAAAAGTAGATGATGCCAGGACACGAAAGCAATTTGTCAGTCTAGATAAAGAGCTGAAGGAATTAAAGAGAGCAGTCATCACTTCAGACAAACTGGCAGCCACAGAGCTCTCCAATGCTAAAAATCAGCTGCAGGCTCTGCATGGGACTGTTCTCAGGATTCACCAGGAGCGAGCTGAGGTAAATCAACATTCATTCATGGCTTGCTTACAAACAGGGCTTTGTAGACCATCAGCATGGGAGCAGTCCTGGTGCTGTCTTAAAAGCAGCTGCAGAGCTCTGTGCTGCACTGTCCTGCTGCACAGGAGCTCTTGCTTTGGACACTCTCATCTTGAAATACACTTGATGAGTGTGTGAGCAAATCTGGGTGTAGCCACAGACATTCTTGTGTTAGGAGGTGAGGGAGAGGCAAGTTTAATCTCTTATCTGAAAGTCAAACAGTAGAAGATATCTTGTTAGGTAAGATAGAAAAGCTAAAGGGACTATGGACATTTGTTCCTGCCTTTCAGGCTTCTAAAACTGGGAACCATTTTTTGCTGCATACCAACATCTGCTCTGTAGAAATGCTGCAAAGTTCAAAAAAAAATCCACATTATTTTGCATAAACTTTGCCAATTTCTGGAATTCCAGAACAGACAAGTGCTAATGCTTCTTCTTAGTCAGCTTTTCCCAAAGCTGCCTGAGACATCTGCTAGCTTGTGAAGTATTCTTGCAAACTAAAGCTGAAACTAAAATTTCCATTTCAGGAGATGGAGGAAGCTGAAGAGTTCTGTGCTAAGGCAGCTCGTGCAGCTCGGGATCTTGCCAGAGCAGAAGCAGAAATAGAATTGTTACAGCAGCTCCTCAAAGAGAAGGAAGACCAAGTAGGTTGCAGTGGTGTTCTCTCCATGGTCTGTGAGGAGGATAAAATACTTGGATACATTTGGTCAGGGAGTTTCTGAAAATACCAAATGTAGAGGTATCTGCCCCACCCTTTTTCCTCAGATTTTCCAGGGCCTCAATGTTCTTCTCTCCCCTGACATCTGTCAAAGAACCAAATGAAAACCTCACTGACTTGAGTAGCTGAATTTTAAGCAGAACTGTCACCTTTTCAGTGCCTTTCTGTGGCTGCCTCTGTAAACCTCCCTCCCATGAGGAGAGATCAGTTTTGTGGCACCAAGCTGGTGCACGTGTTTTGCTGAGTGAGTGGTTTTGCAGGGGTGGGTGGGCATATTTGGAAATGTTTTAACACCATTTGAACTGAAGTGCTGTGCTTTGGTTTAAACTTCTATTTGAAACAGTTCCAGTGTGAAATGAAGAAAGCTGGTGAGAAAGCTGCTGCATCAGGCTCTCAGAAGATTGAAATTGATAAATTGAAGGAAGTTATGGAGCAACAAAAAGCAGAAATTGACCGTTTAAGGTGGCTGTTGGATAACACTGGGACAGGTAATCTCTCATCTCTCCATTTCTTGGGGATAACCATGGATGCAGACCTCCCTCTTTGCTCCATGTTTCACACTGAGCTGAAAAGCTGTTCAGAGCTTAAAATTATAAACTTGCAAGGCCAGTGTATATCTGCATCACTAGATAATACTTCATTTGTTCCCCTTGGCAATTCAGCTTTTTAATACTCTTTCAGATTAACAGGATAACAATGAGGGAAAAGCCAAATGCAATATTTATGACTTACCTGATTTGCCTTATATGCCTGTAAAACTGATTCATTCACAGGTAACACAGATGAAATTGAAAATTTACAAGATGAAATTGCAGCACTGAAAAAAGAGCTTTCATACCAGAATGATTACATCACCAGTATCTCAGATCCACTGAAAAGAAGGGGATACTGGTATTACATGCCATCATCACAGGTCAGAAATAAAAATCCTATTATGTGGAAAGCTCTTTGATATAGAAAGTCTGTTATAAACTTGCTAAGTCTAGGAGAAGCTTTGGAAAAAGTAGCAGCTGGTGTATCAGGGAAATGCTGAACCAACATTTACATCAGTGTACCCCCAGAAAGCCCAGTGCTGTGTAGCAATCTAGTATATCTCTGGAGACCACTATTCAAACTGCAGCACTGCAAATTCATTTAGGTAAAGATTAAAAGGGGACACTGCAGACAAACATTTCTTGCATCCATAGGAATTTAAAAGAACTAGTGTTAAAATATATTTAGTGCTCTCTTAAAGCAGTACCATGCTTGGAAACAAGAGAAAGTACCTACAGCCTGGACTTGAGAACTCAGAGCATCAGACTGTCTGCAACAAAGGCATTATTTACATGAGTTGTTATTTCTATATTAACATATCTGAGTTGTTTGGTTTTTTTTTTGTTTGTTTCTTCAGGCTTCAACTCCTGCTTCCCACAGCACAAAGGATTCTGGTGTGTGTTTGCAGTGTTCTGGCACATGCCCACCTGGGAGAGGGTGTGGGCAGGAGAGAGGCTGCAGGAAGGAAGGCCAGCCCAGTCCAGGAGGGTGCTGGGTTTATTCACCAATCAGGAACAGCCTGTACAAAACAAATTCTAGTAAAGGTGAGTCAGTCTCGGGGTCTCAGAATGTTTAGGAGCATTTAGGACTGGCTTAGAATTCACAGTGAGTTTTTTGGATGTGCCTGAGTGAATGATGTTTATTACTGTTGAACTCATCATTAAGCAGCTTCTATTACATTTTTGTACATTACATGGAATTTAAAATGTGCACTTTCAGGGAAAAAGTGATGGAAAAATAACCTTTTTTTTTTTTTTTTTTTTTTTTTTTTTTTTTTTTAAAAAAAAAGAAAGTAAGAAGAGAAGGAAAAAAAAGAAAATACTTTTGTCTCAAAACCTCCCTCTTCCACAACACCCCCCACCAA
>JAOEGS010017466.1:13072-27457 GCA_025447755.1 Corythornis vintsioides | reverse complement strand
TTTTAAGGGAAAAAGTTAGGAAAAAAAAACTTTTTTTTTTTTTTTTTTTTTTTTTTTTTTTAAAGATAAAAGAGTGAAAGAAGAGAGTGAAGCAAATGAAGAAACTCTTGTGCCCAAAGACCCTCCCTTTGTACCACCACCTGAAACAGTTCTTTACACAGTCCTGCCAGATGGTGCCCCAGCACCTCAGGGATCTGTGGTTTATGGCCCTCCTCCTGCAGCAGCAAGTGGGGATTCAGTTGCTCCTGGCTCTGTTATTTATGGCCCCCCTCCAGTGGGAGCCCAGGCTGTGTGTGGGCCTCTCCCTCCCAGCTTCACCATCCCACTCGTGCCCCTTGGAGTCCTTCACTGCAACGTGCCTGAGCACCATGATCTGGTAAGGGATGGAGCTGCCAGATGCAGGTTTCACCACAGGCAACTGATTTGTGTGTGGATTAGGAACATCTCTTAGCATCTGCTTTCTTAAAGGAGAAAAGTAAACCTCCTAATTTTCACAGATGAGATTAGTGCAGGAAGGTTGTGGAGATTGCTGATGGGAGTGCTCTGCCTTCAGTGCTAATAGTCTGGGCTGCCTGTAGCTGCTCCTGGGTCTCAGGAGGGCTGAGTTATAACATTGGTCTTTGTTCTGTTCCCTGTGTGTAGGAGAGTGAAGTCTCAAGACTGGAAGACACTGTGTGTTACTTAAAGTCTCCAAAATACAAAAAGAAACGGTCAGAGGCAGCTGAATGTAAATGCAAAAAAGAGATGGAAAAATTGCATCAAAACCTTGAAGAACTTCTGCATGAAAGAGAAGAGTTGGAACATGAAGTAGAAGAGCTTTGCCAGGCAGCTCAAACCCAGAACAAACACAAGTAAGAACATTGCCCTAGAAGGTATTTAAAGTGCACATGTGGAAATACCTAAAATATTTTTCCAATAAAATTGTGTTTTGCATCATTTAGAATGAACATAAACAAGCCAAGAGGCTTCAGACCTCTGGTATTTTGTATCTTAATTTGATGTCTTTCTTCCTGATGTTTAGGGGCTTTATTGAAGGGTACACTGACAACCTTACTGCAGAACTGTACTTGGAAAAGGCTCTCAAGCATCATAAAGACATTGCAGATGAAATTAAATGTATAGAGAAGACTCTTCTGAAACGACGAGCAGAGCTGGGAGAGGCAAACAAGCTGCTGGCAGAAGCTGGAGTGGAACTTGAGAACACACGAGGCAAAGTAAGTAAACCCATGACTCTAAGTGCAGAAGGATTTGTCTGTTGTGTTTAAGATTGTTTAAAGCAGAGGATTTTTGTCTAAGCAGTTTGTTTTCACTTGGATAACATGAAGCCTCTTAAAATGCTTCTGTGAAAAATAAGTGATGGGATAACCCATGCTAAAAGAAAATGTTTCAGTCCTTGCCAAAGAGGAGGAAGCTTTTCTGCTCTGGACAGGAGAGGAGAAAAAGTTCCACTTTGTGGTATGGAGAGGGAGAAAGCTCAGGTGGAACATTCAAGTCAGCAGGAGATCATCTTTAGGCAGCTGACCTGCAGGTTAGGAATGTGGAAAGCATGAGATGGGAACGTGTTGTCTCAGTCTTCAATTTTTGCTCTAGACTAAAGACACTATTCAGAAATACAATGATGCCAAAAGGCATTTGGCCTGTGCTGAAACTAAGGCAAAGGAGCTGGAGAGAAGGGCTCAGGAAACAGCAGAGAAACTCGTGGAGACAGAGCAGCAATTAAGGTATGTTTTTTGGGGATTTGTATCCAATGGGGATGAGGAGGGCAACAAGATCCTTCCAAGTATCAAGATAGTGCTTTTGGAGAGGGAGAGCTGTTAAAATATATGAAAAAGCATAAATGCTTCTTTAGGTTATTACAGGCAGATACAAGGGATTTAGAACAGTATAAGAGGGAACAAGAAGGTGTTTTGAAGGAAATCAACAAAATGGTGGCTGCAAGAGACTCTGAGTTCCAGTCATTAAACCAGAAGATAAAAGTGCTAACTGAAAGGTGAGTATCTTTAATTTACCATAAATTGTATTAGATAAAATACCCCTCTTTAAGTTACTGCCTAAAGCATTCTTGTTCTGAGTCATGTTTTCATCCTCACTGCCAGTCTTCAGAAGCTTCAAGGGGATGTTCAAGCTGCAGAAGGCAACAAAGAACATCACCTCCAGATCCTTAGAGAAGCAGAAATCCTTCTGAAAGGCAAGAAAACTGAACTGGAGAGACTGAAGGATCAGGTAAGGCTGATTTGTTAACTCTGCATGACCAACTGTGGTGGGTTTGATGCACCTGAAAGCCAAAGAAAGCTTCCAGTTCTGAACTGAATTCTTCAGTTTTATTTTAATGGTCCTTGTTTTGTTTCCTAGTAAACATGATCCCAGTCACACTGGATTTTCTGCACAATGTTACTGCAGAGCTGTCTGACAGCCCTTGCTGTATTTCAGGGTAAGAAACCTGACTCTGAGGTACAGGACTGCACTGCCCAGACCAGAGCTTAGTCTTTAGTACTGGCTTTATTACACAGGTTTAGCAAAGGAAGCTCTTTGTTCTGATGGTATCCTTATGTGCTCTGCTTGCTGTGTGTGGCTACAGAAAAGCTTCCATGTTCTTCTTCTCTTCAACTTCTACATTGCAGATTACTGTTCAACAGCAAGAGCTCTTATTTCTGGAGCAACAGTTAAGTCAAAGAAAAGAAGAGCTCCAGGTTCTTCAGGACTGTATTTCTCAAAAGCAAGGTGACCTGAAGGAAGTTCTTCGAGATGGAGAGACTGAAGCCAGTGGGAAACTGCTCCAAATAAGAGTAACTTCCAAATGAGTTTTCATTTCATTCTGTCTCTGATCAACAGCAAAAGAGCAGAGCTGTCCAAAACATCCCAAAAAGCTTCCACAAATCAGTTTTATTTCTACAGCCTCCCAAAACCCACTTAAAAATGGAACAAGCAAGCTTCTGGTTTTATGTGAATAAGACCTTGGTCCAGATGCACCAAGAAGGGCTCCCTAGTTCCAGTAATACTTCCAGAACTGCTCCCTTGAGAGCTAAATCACATTAAAGAGAAGGCTCTGCATGACTTGCAGTTGCTGAGACAAGCAGCTGCTAAAGCAAATCTGTCTGGTCAGCATGTGTAAAACACAACAAAGCTGGCACAAATCATCTGCCTGTCTCCAGCCCCACTTACTTATGAAAGGGTTCTGTTCTTCCTTTCATTCTGAAACAAAACCAGTATCCAGGTTAATTACATTTTCTCTGATTTTCTGCAGTAAGGCCCTGCCTATTGCTCACTTGAATTTATGTTATGGGCAGACTTGTCTTTGCAAGATTACTGCTCTGGATTGTCAACAAGCCAGACTTTAACCTAAATAGTACACATTTTTTGTTTGTTTACATCATTAACTGTAGCTATAAACTCTTAATTAAATTGACCAGAATATTGTTGGCATGCTTTTTATAAATATAACTTCTATTTAAGGGAAAATTTTGTTTGAAATGGCAGATAATGGCATCCCTTGTAACACTGATGTAATTCCACAGGAACTTAAGGTACTTCTGGAGGAGCTTAACATGGAGAGAAAAGAACTGGATGTCCAGATTAATGAGAACAGAGCCCAGCTTTCCTTCATAAAGAAGGATGTTGGAAAAGAGGAAGAAAATCTTGCAGGAATACTGGGGCAAATCACCAAGCACAAGATAGGTGTGTCCCTGGCTTTATAGCTCCAGTGCTTTGCACAGACTGGAAGGAACCACACTCAGCTTTAAGTTGTAGGTGGCTGCAGTCTCCTGTTCCTCACTCCTCTGAAAGCCTTGTGAATGGCCCTGGAATTTCTTATTCCTAGAGAGCAGACAGATCTTTCACTTGAGGCAGTGCTTCCTGCTGCTTTCTGCTTGGGAGGAGAGTTTTCCATGCCAGAGGCAAGGCTGTTGGCAGGACTCTCAGCACTGTGTGGTCAGGAGACATCAGTGAATTAATTGTGTTCCTTTGCAGGACAATTAAACATGGGGATGTGTGGGGAAATGGAGGGATCTCCTTCCCATCCTGTAGGCTGTGGGAAGCACAGGCAGTGCCACAAGCAGTGGCAGTTTCTGTACTTTTGAAGTGTTTTCTTTCCCTGTTTTATCAGTTGGATGCTCTGTCCCAGGCTGAGTCCCTGGGGACCTGCAGCTGGCTGGTGGAGCAGCACTGGCTCTAACACTGGGTGTCTGACACAGCAGTTGAAAACAGGAGGGGTTTTTACAGGGCTGGCAGCACTAGAGCATCTCTCCTGGTGCCTTTTTGTGCAAGTAGAATATTTTGGGTCTGCTTATAACAATCTTTTGTTCCTTTCACCTTCCTAGAACTGAAACGTGTTCTGGAAATGCTGGAGCTGGAAAATAATGAACTTCAAGGTTTAAAACTACAACATGACCAAAAGCTCAATGAGCTGGAACACACTCAGCTTGCCATTCTAGAAGTGAGTATTCCTGCTGTAGCTGGCAGTGGCTGGAATCAGCCTGGCACCTGCACTGGGGATCCCTGTTCTGGTGCAGCAGCTACAGAGGGTTCTGCCTCCTGCACGTGACCTCTCTGAGTGAAGGGTGTTCTGCTGCTTGGCCATGTAAAAGTGGTGCTCACAAGGCCTTCTTTCCTAGGAGAAGTTAAAATTGGAGAAGGTTCAGAGGCTGTTTCAGTGTCAGCAGGGGGAGGTGGACTGGCAGGAGCAGCTCCTGGAGAGGGAGCGGCAGGAGGCGGAGCAGCTGGTGTCCCGCACCCGAGCGCTGCAGAGCGCCATCGACGCCTTGATGGCAGACAAGGAGAAGCTGGAGGGAGACTGCCAGAGTTTGGAGAAGAAGTTGTGTCAAACTAGAAGGTGGGGGAAATTTTTATTTATTTTTTGTCCCCCTGCAAAGCTCAGAAGTGATGGGAAGTGCTTTGAATGTGTGTTTGTCATAATTAAGAGTACAGGGGTGGGGGAAGCCCTGTCTTTGGAAGTTTTCAAGGCCAGGCTGGATGGGGCTCTGAGCAATCTGCTCTAGTCCCTGCTCTTGGCAGGGAGGTTGAAATTGGATGAGCTTTAAGGTCCCTCCCAACCCTGACAGTTCTAGGATTCTGTCCTGCAGAGGTTTTATTTTAAGCATGTCTCTAGCAGGCTCACAGCAAATCCTCAGCAGTGCAGCTGATGAATGCAACAGCATTTGTTATATGGTGGCAGTGCAGGAAGCAGTTATGGAAAGCAGAATGTTCAGTGGTGGAACAGGACAGCTGGTTTGCTCCTGTGACTGCTGGGTACCATCTCCTAGAGCTGAGAGAATCCTGAAATGCAGCTGAGTCCTCACCAAATACTTCCAACAAACTGAGAATATGCATCCACATTTTCCAGAGACTTGTCTGCTGCTGAAGAGAGCAGCAGAACTGCATTGTCCAGTGTAGAAAAGCTGGAACAGGATGTGAAACACCTGCAGCAGGAGGTAGATGTGCTCAACAAACGAAAAACAGAACTGCATGGAGACATTGTTGTTGTACAGAAGGATCTTGAAGGTAAAGATCAATGTTGAGGTTTAAACTGTGATATATTTTAAGAGGAATTGTGTGAAGACACTGTAACTGCACTGTATGGTAGTAAGTACTCACCATGCTCAAGTATCTCCAGGCAGAAAGTATTTGATGTTGAAAAGATGGAAATTATAGAAACTTTCTACTGGTTATTCTTCATTTCTGAGAAGAGATGATCTATGTGTGTAGGCATTCAAACTGCTGACTGAATCTCTGTCAACAACTACTTTTCTAGAAAAAAAAGAAGAACTAGAAATACTGAAGGGAGAATTAAAGGACTTCAGGCAACAGCTTCAACTGGTAGAACAGGTCAGTTTGGGTGACACAGGTACTTACTTCCCCTAAGTGAGTGGATTGTTGCAGGGAACCAAGGGGTGTTGTTTATCCCTCTCCTGTTTTCCATCGAGGCTAATAAACAGTGGCTTTAGTGCCTTGTTCCTGCTGAGTCTGGAGTGATATAGACTCTCCAGTAGGTACCAAACCAAATGAAATGTCTTTCCTGGCTCTTCTGCTGGAGGCAGCTGTGATGACTCAGTCAGATGGTTGTTACCAAGGTGGAGTTTGTGGCTTTTCTGCTGTTAGTTTTTTGGGTTGTTTGGTTTGGGAGGGGGATTTTATGGGAGCTGTTGCTCCTCCAGCTCTTGGGTGATTTGCTGTTTTACCCTGCAGGCTTTGAAAAGCAATACAAGGCAGAAGGATGAGCTGCTTCAAGAGCAGGCAACCCTGAAAGAAGAGATCCGAGGGTATTTAAGGAAACGGAGAGAGTGCCGAGAGAGGCAGAAGAGAAGGGAGAAGCAACTGCAGCAGCTGCAGGAGGAGCTGGAGGAGAAGCAAAGGGAACTGGCCAGACAAGAAGAGGTAAGGAGCCTGACGACCTGTCTGGCTTCTCCTGACCTCTGATGCAGCCCAGAGATTTGGATCCAGCAGGAAAAGCTGGATACACTTCAGAGATCTTCCCATGTTGGTGATTGATGAGGCAGCTCTGTACAGTCCCTGAAATGATACAGTGAATTTCAAGTTCAGCTAACCCAGACTTAACTCTGGAACTCTAACCTGAGCAGAAAAAAACTCCAGGGCTTTTTTATCTTGAAGTTCCCTTTTGTTTTTGAGTGGATCACTATTGGCAGGCAGCTCTTGTTCTATGATTTTTTTGTACAAAGCCCATCAGTTATTAAGGAAATTAGGGCTTAAAAAAAAAATATATTCCCATAGCAAAATTAAATTCATTTGAGCAATTTCAGCAAAGTATTAACCAAGAGATAATCTGAGGGAACTGTTCTGAAAGAAGAGAAGCAAGAAAAATTACTGACCCTTTTTTGTGATAGTATTAGACACCAGTTCCTTCCAGTTGATGCTGCCTTAACTTAGCTATGTCTTTGGGGGGTGGTATTTGTTCTCTTGGAGTTTGTACTGGTTAAAGCTTCAAGTGGTGCTTTTTTTTTGGGGCAGATTCTTCAACACCTCAAGCAAAATTCAGAGCGTGAAGGAAAAAATCTGGAAGAATTTACTGCTAAGGTGAAAGACCAGAAAACAGTACTGGAAAAGGAACTCAAAGATCAACAGAAGAGACTGGAGCAGGCTGTAGCAAAAGTAAAGCTGACAGAAGAGAACCTCAGGAAGCTGCAAAAGGAGGAGTCTCGAGGTGCAGCTCT
The DNA here is from genome assembly GCA_025447755.1 of Corythornis vintsioides. Taxonomy (NCBI): domain Eukaryota; kingdom Metazoa; phylum Chordata; class Aves; order Coraciiformes; family Alcedinidae; genus Corythornis; species Corythornis vintsioides. The sequence continues at coordinate 20,294 of JAOEGS010017466.1, read as the reverse complement.
TGAAGAAACTGTCAGGAAAAGCAGTAAGCTCCATGCACAGATCAGTTGATACCTTCTGTGGGTTCTAACTCCTGAAACCAACAAATATTTCTGTTAGTCTTGCTTGGTTTCTAGTGCAGCACATGGATTTACTCTGGAGCCTTAAAGTACTTGCTCAGAGAACTGAAATTCTAAAGCCCTCTGATGTTCTGTCCCTCTCACCTCCTGTCAGTTTTTTTACAAACCACTGCTCAGCAGAGTAAAAATGCTTGAAAAAATATCTCCCATGTATGAAATATGCCAAGATACTGAAATGTTTCTGCTAATCAGGGTTGGGTTTTTTTAATGTTAATTACAGAACATCAGCTCTCAGAAAAAGAATTACAACTACAACAGAAAAACAGAGAAATACAATCTCTTCAAAAAGAACTGGAAGACTCCAGGTCTGAGCTAACCCATCTCAGAGATCAGGCAGCCTCAGAGAGGAAAAAAGCAGAGAAGCAAATCTTGAGTCTGAAAGAAGCCATGAAAAAGCAAAGGGTGCAGCTTGAAAGAAAACTGAAAGTGAGTCCTGGCTGAGGGGAGGATGTTGAGGGATTTGTGTTTGATTTTCACCCAATTTTATCCTAGGAGGATCAAAGTAATGCAGTGGCTTTGTGACTAGACAGATCTTGAGGCAACCAGAGTCTGGTATTTCTGAGCTGCAGAACCCCTCTAGTTAGTCCTGTTTAAAGCTGTTTCTGCACTTTCACTTGAACAAACTGTTATGTTGGTTCTTCTGATTCCTCTTCCTGCAGTAGATGCTCACAGTTACAGGGGGCTTATTTCTGTGTTTTCCTAGGAACAAAGGCATGAGAACAGCCATTTGCAGAGTGAAACAGCAGCTGCTGGACAAGCAGCACCCAACAGGCAGGAACAAGCCAAGCACCTCACAAAGGACCTTGGCCAGGCCCAGCAGGACTCCCTGGATCTCCAAACCCAGGTATCACCAAGTAGAGAGGCAGGTTTGAGGGAAAGCTGAGACCTGCAGACACATTGGTAGGGTTTTGGATCACAATTAGAAACAGACCTACCTACAGCTGCCCAGCTCAGGGAGGAGTGAGGCTGTGACAATCAGCAGGTTCAGGCAGCTCAGTAATCCAGCTGCAGCCAGTCACTGCAGAGCTCTGTGGGGCTGCTGGCACTAGAGCAGCAGTTCATCCTTCAGACCTTGAAGGCTGTGGCAGTGGCCCAGCTGCAGGTCACCTCCCCATCCTGTGGTGGGAAACTCCAGGCAGTTGAGGCCAGTTTGCCCAGTAAAATGATGCCTGATAAAGAGACTGGTCTTTGGGGGTGGCTGAGGGTGGTGAGGGCTGGTCCTAGCTCTTGCTTAAGAGTAACTGGATTTGGGTGCTCCCAAGATAGGCAACAAATGCACCATGAAATTTCCCATCAGCTCAGTTCAGGCAACACTTCAGACTCTGGCTCCCATTTGGCAATAGGAACCTGGCATAACTAGAGTTTCATTTATGCAAATCACCTTGTTATCAATGTTCAGAGCTACTCAACAGGCACTTAACCTGTTAGTGCCAACCTGGGCCAGCATTTTCTTCTTTTGACACTCAAAGTGATTCCAAATTGTCCAACTCCTAGTTCTTTATTAAATCCTTTATAAATTGTTTCTAAGCTCTTTAAAATCGGGTATTTCAGGAAAGGTTGTAGCAATTAGAAAGCACTGGAGAAGACCCTGCAAGGTTGGAGTATGGACCAGCTGAAGTTAGGCTGTACTGGTAATTTCAGCTGCCTCTCACCATCTGAGAGGCTTCACAAGCAGTTATTGTCACAATTGGGGCTGATCTGTTCAGAGGGCCTGTGATTTCTCATTTGCAACACTCCAGATGTGACCACTTCAGAAATAAGCCTGGGTCAGTTACACAGGAACATCCCCCTGGTGTGATGATGAGTTGGAAACCTGACTGTTCTGTGCTGCAGGTCAAAACTCAGGAAGACCTGGACCAGAGACCAAGGGAGGTGGAAAATGCAGCAGTGTTGCTTAAACCGGTGTTGGAAGATGAAATTCAGATGGAGATGAAATCTCCAAGCTCATCTCTACACCCATGGGAAGATTCAGAAGCACCTTGTGAAGTACAGGGCAAAATGTGGGGTGAATCCAGTGACTTGGAGGAGACTGGGCTGTTTGCTGCTGCTGACAGAAGACTCGCCTCGTTTGAGGAAAAGCTGAAGTTTTCTCAAGCCCTCTTGATGGTAAAAAGCTTTCCCAGAGTAGCTGCTGCTCCCAGAGTAGCTGCCCCTGCCCCAGCTGAGTCTGGGGGCTGGTGCTCAGGGGCTGCACTTGGTCTGTCCCACAGGACGAGCAGTGGAGGGGAGAGGTTCTGAGGGAGAAGCTGCAGCACCACGAAGATCAGCTGAAGGTGACACCTCTGGGCCCGGTCCCACCTGCTGGAAATCACCTAACCTACCTGCACGGGGCTGGGGGGTAGCTCTGGTCTCTCCAGTCACAAGCAACTGGGTAGCTCTGGGTGGGAACAGGAGAAGAAAGTCCAGCAACTGCATGGGACATCAAGAGGAGTAATTTTAATTAACAGTTAATTGGAGTATTCCAACAAGATTCACTCATTCACCTTGTTCTGTGGGGTGTTAGCAAGATCAGAACTGTGGTTCAGGAGCACCCACAATCCCTTCCAGTACAGGTGATGGTCTGGGGGTCAGGGTCAGTCAGAACAGAGGTGCTGTGGATCAGGGTCAGTCAGAACAGGTGCTGTGGCTCAGTTTGAGCAGCTCATGGTCAAGGCCATAGAAATTGAGCTGCTTTCTGATTTCGGAGGATGTGAACCACTTAAAGTCACAAACCCAAGAGGTTTGAGAGTCTTAACATCACCCCCTTACAGCTTGACTTCCATCAGGCTTTTGAGCTACACCTCTGAGAGGCTGGCTGGGTGTAACTGGGCCTAACCCTCTCCTAGGCCCGGCTGCGGCAGCGCCTGTCCAGGCAGGTGGAATCACTCATGAGGGGAAAGCAGCAAACTGAGGAGACCCTGCACAGCCTGAAGAGACAGGTGGATACCCTGGATGACCTTGTCAGCAGCATCTCCTCAGATCCACTGTTCCCAGCCCAGAGCTCCATTCCAGGGCCTGTTCCTGCTGCTGTGCCCTTAACACAGAGACAGGTAGGTGCAGGAATGGCAGGGTCAGTGGCTCTGGCTCAGTGGCAGTTACAGCAGCCATGTGCTCCTCAGCTGGGAGGGAGGGCAAGGGGGTGCTGAAGGTGCTGATCAGACCTTGCACCAAGTGCCTGGGAGTAGCTTCTGAGTTGGAAAAGGGTCAGTTTTCCTTGAGGTTGTTTGGTTTGGGTTTTCTTGTTTGGTTAGTGGTTTTATTGTGTTGTGGTTTGGTTTTACTTTCTCTTTTCTTTAAAATACTACTTTTGTTTGCTTTTTAAAGATTGTTTCTCTGCTAATTGAATATGCTAATGAATTGCTCAGACTAACTCTTCCTGCTCTTCCAGGCTGCTCTGACCAGGTTTACACCTGTTCCCAGGAGGCTGGCTGGTGTTTCGGGGGGGCACAGACTCTGCCCTCCTGCTCTGGAGGAATTTCCTGGTGAAGCCAGAGGTGAGAGGTGACATCAACCCAGCTGGAACCTCCCTGAGGCTGGAGCATCCTGAAGGTTGAGGCTTATGGTGGTAGCCCAGGGACTGGGCTGTTAGTTCTCATGTGTGGCCCCTTCCCAGGGAGTGTTCTGGGGTTGGGGTCTGGCTCTTAAGAGATTTCCAAAGTGCTGGTGAGAAGAGGGGCCTGGAAATGCTCTTGGGACCCAGGAGTTAGCAGTGGGGTGACCAACTGAGCCATGAAGCTGCCACTATCCTGTCAGCAGTGCTTGTCTGAGTTCAACATGTAGCCCAGCTTCTGGCAGTCAGGTACAGCTGGTGCTGGCACCAGCCTGGCACTGAACTGCTCTGTTGTGATGATTTCAGCTCAGACAGGGGCTTGTGCCCCTCAGCTGTCCCACTTGGCAGCACCACTCAGCATTTCCAGGCCCCAGCTGCTGTGTGCACAGGGCTCCTGAGGGGAGGGCATCAGTTCCCACCCTCAAGTGGTCTCTACCTCACCTTCCAAGCCTTTTCTCCCAAGGGCTGTGCCCTGGGAGCACAGCTGGCTCCAGGGCCTCTCCCTGCTGTCAAGGGTTTGTACCACTGAGTAACTTGAGTTTATATATATATAAGGTTTATAAAAAAACTAAGTATTTTTGATGTTGGTGATTTAAATTTATTTAATTGGAGGCATTTGTCAGTTTCCACTTCCAAGGAAAGTTGTAAGAAGGCAAGTTGTTCATTTTACCTGGTGTCAAATGCACACATTTTTTTATTTGTTTTTTCAGTACTTTAAAATAAACTTTGGTGACAGATGTTTACCTGGAGCTGGGGCTGGTCAGTTGCTCTCAAGGACAGGAACTTGCTCTGGGCTCTGCTCTGGCCACAAACAGCAGCAGCCCCAGACCCCTGTGGACCCTCCTTCTCCAAGGAGGATATTGATGCAGCAAGCTCCTGGTGTATAATAAAGCTCCAAGCACCTTCCTACAACATAGTAGTGGAAAAAAAGGTTGTAAAAAGCCTTCAGAGATCAGGGAGGGGAGCCCTGAGACCCTGAAGAGTGACACACTCCCTCTGTCAGAACAGGCCTGGCCTCAGGACCATCTCCCCCTCTGGCAGGAACAGGCCTGAGGTGACTCCCAGCTCTGTCCCAAGGAAGAGAGGCTCTGAACTCAGTCTCTTGCCCTTTCCCAGCCTCACTCTCAGTAAATATAAACCTTTTCTATCCAGAAAGTGCCATCCCCTTATCCCATTACATACCAAGGGGAATAAATCCCACTCCCCCTTCAGGAACAGCTCTACGCTCCACAAGAGGAGGTTTTTGCCCCTGAAGGTCCATCAGAAGTTAACCAGAAGCAGTTCAAGCAGAACTACCCTCACCACCAAGAATTCTTGCATCATCCTGGGGAGCTTCCCCTTCCAGCAGTTTACCAAGCTGCTCTGCTCAAGAAGCAGAGGCCAGGCTGGAGGCAGCAGCAGCCTGACAGCTCCTGGGAACAACTGCTGGGAGAGGGGAAGCAGCCCCAGGAGTGAAAACAGCAGCAAGTGCCTCCAAGAGCTGAGAACAAGTCCTCAGAGGCTGACCCCCAGGAGAGAGGTCCAGAGCAAAGAGCAGGAGCCACAGCAGGGTCTAGATACAGGTACTTTATTTACAAATATTTAGATTAATAGCATTGTTACATCAAATGAGGAGTACAGCAGTCTGAACAAATCCTTTCTGTGACAGAAACAAGAAGACCTACTGTAAGTTACTCTGGGAGTACAGGTATTGCACCTCAACAAGCTGTAGTTATTAGGACATTGACTTTGTGTCAGCAGCAGGTCCTGGTCCCTGGGCAAACCCCTCGTGGTGCAACCTCAGTTTGAGCAGGATGCATGAGCTGTAGATCTTGAACATACCCATCTACTCAAGAAGATTAGTTAAAAAAAGGACTAACCAGACGAAACAAAGGGACAGTGCACAAGTTACCCCAATCTGCACATTCCAGTTTTGGCTTTTATTGAACATTGACTGTACAATACTTGGGTACCACTGTTTACTTACAAGTCTGAACGTTGTAGATGTAGTGTCTAGAGAGGGATTTTAAGACTACTTTGTATTTTAAACACTGCAGTAAGACTGAAGTCAGCTCTGATCAGTACTCACCCCCTTCCACTTTTCCACCCTCCGGGATGTTTTCCAAGTGAAGCTCCACATGAGACACCCCAGTAACCCCCACTGTAGTTCAGTAACACACAGGCACCCCTGGGAGCCTCCCCTTCCCACAAGTGCTCCAGGCTGTGTCACCCCCCAAGGACAGACTCCAAGGCTTGAGAAAAGAATAAAAAGCAAGCCCAAGTCTTGCAAGAAACCCTCAGAGGGGGATGCTTAAAACCCCCAAACACAAAAGTAGTTAAAATCCCCAGAGCACACCCACCTCCAGTTCAGCTCCACCCATTCCAGGAGTTAAAGGTAGAAAAGCAGATGAGAGAACCAGCCTTTGGGTACAAAGCAAGGCAGGTGCTGAAGCCCAGGATGGTGCCAGGCTCACCAAGAGAAGCAGGATCCAGTGTGGCCCCTGGGGGAGCCCCGGGCTAGACGCATGGGACAGATTCCACTAGTGTTCAATTCCTGGGGGGCAGGAGCTCCCCCAGCACAGGTGTCCCTGGCTGCCAGCAAGCAGTGAAGCCTATGGAGGGATCTGCAGCCACATTGGTTCAGGACTAGGGGGGCAGCGTGGTCAATGGATAGATCATACTGTACAAACTGGTATTCTCTTATATACTGTTCTGATGCCAGTCACCATTTCTCTGCATTAAAATCATATACACAGGATGTATTTAACTGTTAGCTCAGTTCCTTCAGATTTTATACATATTTACCTTCTGTTAACAAATGAAAAGGAGGAAAGTGGCAAAGAAAAGGATGTAAAGCCATGAGCACAAGTGATGGATCTTTCCCTGTGCCAGCTGCACGCTCCTGCACCAGCCCACCCTGACCCACCCCCCACACACACACCACAGGGAATTCTTCCAACAAAAGCACATTTTACAGAACCCCTCACTACCCTCGGAATTCATTTCACAGCAAAAAACTTATCCTTACTATGGACAGCTCGAAACACTTCGAGGTGGGGAAGAAAGGCCAAAGAACCATAAAATGAAACCATACAAGACAAAGCCCTGCAAAAGTGTAAAATCATGAGTCCAGCAGCAGTGCTCCGTTCCCGTTATGGATCTGTGACACCAGCACAAGGACAATCAAGGAGGAAGAAAAAAAAAATAAAATAAAAATAATAACTTCTAGATTTACCATGCAGGAGAGAGGTTTTATTACTCTACTTGCCTTTGATAACCTGATTACATCTAAAGTCGTTTAGCAGAGTTTAGTACTGTGTTAAACTTGTCTCGAGAGTTGGAATTCACCCCAGGAAGATGAAGAGGAGGCCGGGAAGCGCTCCGAGCGCCGCTCCCCGCGGCACAGGCGGAAGGGCAGGGGAGGCCGGGGGGGGTCACTAGCAGCCGCAGCCTTCTCTCTGGGGCTGGGGTTCGCTGGTTAACCGCCCACCCTGCGGGGCCGACGGTTTGTGCTGCACGCCCGACTCGGCCGCGTTCAGATCCAGGCTCCCGTCCTGGATGTTCTGGTAGATCTTCTTGGCAGCCTCCAGGAAGGCG
>JAOEGS010017466.1:1783-12977 GCA_025447755.1 Corythornis vintsioides | reverse complement strand
CCGACTCGGCCGCGTTCAGATCCAGGCTCCCGTCCTGGATGTTCTGGTAGATCTTCTTGGCAGCCTCCAGGAAGGCGTCCTCCACGTTCTCCCCGCTGCCGAGAGAGCGGCCGCAGTTACGGGGGATACCCCCCAACCCTGGCTCTGGGACCCCCTCCCCCGGCAGTGACCACCCTGCCCGCTCGGCCAGAAGTGCACCTGGGTGCCCCAGTGACAACCCGGCCCCAGGCAGATGTGGTAAACACCCGGCAGAGCAGCCAGGAGGGACGGGGCTGAGGTGCTGAGCTACGTGCACAGAGCAGCTCTGCATGAGCCAGAGCCACCACCCTGCTGAACCCGTTACAAGGTTCCATTGCAACGGTGCCATGGGGAACTAGGTTTACTGGGGACACTGGAGAGCTGGTCCCAGGGGCTCTCAGCTGGCCATGAGCAGCAAGTCTCAGTGACTCAAGGGACTGGCTGCTACTATAGACTCAAAACTGGGAGCCACCCTCACCCACGGGTCCCCATCCTACAGCCAAACACCACCTTCAAGCCAAGCAGCTGATCTCAACTCCACAAGCCTTTGCCTGGGACACAGCGAGAGGCCTCATGTCCAAGTTTCCTTCACGGAACTGCTGCAGGCACCATGTCCTCTGAGCAAGCTCAAAGGTGCTGGGGTTTCCTGGCCCTTGTACAACCCTGCTGTGCCTGAACTCTACAGCTGTCCTTAGTCACAACACCACACTGCTCCAACAGGTCACATCTGAACCATTAGACAAAAGCAACTTACGTTTTTGCACTTGCTTCAAGGAACAATAAACCTGTTCAGAAAGAGGTTTGACAGTCAGTGCATCACAGACACCCAGCAGCCCCCAGTCAGTCTCATTATGCCCTTCACGTACATGCAAGATACTATCTGAGTGCTAAAGGGTGTTTTATGACACGTGTTGATCTCTAGGACTAGGCACAGTGAAGAGTGCAGCCAGACTGGGCCACAGCAGCAGGCTGCACATGCAATCACTCTGGAAGGGTAAAGCTTGCAGCCAGCAGTGCTGAGGGTTCATTTAACATCACTAGCTTGTAAGAAATGTAACAGCTCAAGAGAAAAAGAACACACCATTTTCTTCAGCAAATTGTTTGGCTTCTTCATATGTAACATCCCTCTGTGCTTCCAGATCTGCTTTATTTCCTATGAGGATTATCACCTGGTTCAGAAGAGAGAAAATCAGCCTGGCAAAGAGCTCATTATGTATCCCCACCACCCCTCACCAAGGCAAAAACCCAGAAGGAAATGTGCAGAACACTGAGCTGCCAGGGGTGGGCAGGAACATGCTCCAGAGTAGCCACCTCTGCAGAGCCTGGGAGTCTCCAGCTCTCCCCTTCCAAGGCTGTTCTCAGGAGATGGGGTCCTGAAGAGCTGTACTCCTGCTCTTTATTCACCAGGTGTACTCTGAACACTTCCATGTGCTTAGTCACCTGCTAATCCAGCCAGGCTCTAAGTCTTCTTCCATGAGCCTGGTGCTCAAGTATTTTAGGGGCATTCAGAAGACCAAAGGACAACAATTCTGTGTTGTGGTCAAAGGGACACTGAGGAACATTCTCCCCCAGAAGACCTCTTGCTGAGGATCCAATCTCAGACAGCAGATTATTCCCCCTGAGTGGCAAGTGGCACCACAAGGTTTCAGAGGACACCACTGGGCTACTGGAAAATGGGGACAGGAGGATAACTCAGAGCTAAACAGTTGAGAATGGAGGGGGTTGAGAGAACGTGGTGGCTACTGCTGCAGATGCTTTAGCCTGGGCTTTCCACCTCTCATTTACAGACCAGCCATCCTGCTTTCCAGCTAAATAAAGTCCAACTTACAGTATTTGGATTGGTGAGGTTCCTTGCATCTGTCAGCCAGCTGCTTAAGTGATTATATGTACTTCTTCTGCAAAGAATCAAGCAAGGCACTTTTAGCTGGAGCGTTTGTTCCACTACCTGAAGTGCCAACAGCAGAGTCACCCCCCATAAACACCCCAACTGCTGTCAGCCCTGGGCTGCCCAGCCTCAGACAGACAGAGCAGCAAGTTTGTTTGGACTCAGACCAAGATTAACTCTACACCCCAGAGCAACTCTTCCACCAGCACAGGTGGACAGGGAGCAGTTCCCAGCTCTGGTGGGTGGTAGGAGACCCCTTCCCAAGGACAACATTGCCATGGTTTTGAACAGAACATGTTACAGGACTGCCTGTCAAATCCTCTTACTGCAGGAACAAACTGTGTGTAAGGTGGTTCTACTCAAGACTGAGGCAAGCAGGACACACCTTATACACAGGAAAAAAACTGCTATGAAGAACATCCAGAACAGCCACACAGGAAGATGGGAAACATGGGAAAGCACAAGTATTTCACCCTGCACATCTCATTACTTGGCTTTTAGCAGCACCTTGACTTTCCACCCATGGAGGAAGGCAGGACAGCTCCCCTCCAGCTCTGCTCTGCTGAGGGTAGCCCAGAGGTCAGAGCTACACTCTCACCTCCAGTCTCTTGGGTACATTCCAGAGCCCATCACATACTCTGTCCTGTGCTGGCTGCAAGAATATTCCTGCCAGGTAAGCAGCAGTATCCAGTCTCCCAGGAGGAAAAAAATCCATGTACTGCTGAGGAGATTTTAAGGACAAAGCCAGTTCTTTGAGCTGCTTCACCACAGGCAGTGAAGGGCTGAGATCAAGAGCCTCTGGCCAGTCTGCAGCAACACCCTCCAAGAGAAGCAGCTCACAGTGTTTCATTTTCAGCTCTCTAAATACTTAAGTGTTTCTCTAAAGCAGCATAAGCTTCACACAAGCAGACAGAGTCCTTTAGGCAAGGTCAGGGGGACAGACAGGGCACCCAAGGCTGTGGTGGCAGAGCCAGGATGGAGATGCACCAGCCAGCAGCACCTTACCTGGTAATGTCATAGACCATGAGGGCTCCTGCTGCTCCTCTGTAGTAGCTTCTTGTGACAGCCCTGAATCTCTCTTGTCCTGCTGTATCCCAAATCTGTAGTTTAATTTTTTGGCCACTAACTTCAATTATTCTTGTGCCAAATTCAACACCAATTGTGTGGGGACAGTCTGCCATAACTGTCATGAAAAACAAGAGCAAAGATCAGATGTTTCTCATGCAAGGTCTCCCTGCTACACACACAGCACCATCACCAGCTTGCAGTTATCTTCAAGAAAGCATTTTTACAGCTACAGAACCCAAACTGCACCACTTGGCCAAAAAAATCAAAGGAAGTATTTCCTGAACTGCTGTCAGCTTTAAAAACAGAAAATCCCTTGCCCTCTCTGATGCTGTTTGGCCAGATACATCAGAAGGTCAAGTCAGCTGATTCCCAGTCTACCCCTGCAGAAACAGTAACTGTTTTCATGCAATAAAGACAATTTCTAGGGAATTGCCAAGACACAGTTAAAAGTCTGCAACAGCTTCAGAAACAAAGAGCCAAGTTGTTTCACTCGGGGTAGTAACAGCAGCAGTAGCTCCCAACTCAGACATCAAAGCCAGAAAGGCATCTTTCCAGTTCCAATAAACTCATTTTAGGCTTATTCTTTAAGACTGACCAGGAAAATATGATTCCTACCCAAGCTGCAGCTGGTGACAGTCTTGCAGAGGTGTTTGCCATGTCAGCACTTCAGCTGACAGCCCAAGAACCAGGCACACCCTCATGAGAATCTGACTGTGACAGGGAGCATTTCAACAGCCAGATGTTACTGGATATTCCTTAAAAGCCACAGTTAAAAGTGGTCTATTGCTAGTGCAAGGCAGGAGGATTTTACACTGCAGCTCCTGCCCATTTAGTGCCACATCTTGAACTGGGTACTGCCCAACACCTACAGGCTGAGCCACTGAGTGGGAGCTCCCTGGAGTCACAACCCCCAGTGGACACAGGTGATTAGGAAGAATTCAAACTGATTTTTAGTCATGACAGCATATGAAAAAAACACTGCAGTCAGCACTGAACAACATCACACAGGCAGCCAAGGTGGCCCAAGTGACAGCAGCTAAGGAATGACAGTGCTACTTGTCTGCAGAGTAAAAAAAAAACTTGTAGATTTGGGGTTTTTTTTCCACTGCTGTTTGTTTTTGAAGTCCTGAAGATTAACTCCAATTGCTTCTGTTCAAGCTACACCAGCACTGAAAACGTGCAGATTTTAGACAAGTAATCTCACTTCATTCCATGGCAAAACTCCCTGGAAAAGCTGTGAAAAGCCACAGCCTTCCCACTCTTCCCGGGGGGGACAGACTGAAGCGGCAGGTTTGCCACTACCACAGCAGCAGTGTTGATCTGCAGAAGTCAAAACCAAAGCCTGAGCCAGGCAGGACAGAAACCATCCAGACTGAGACTCCACCCCCAGCTCATGCATGGTGGGAACAGGCAGGGGAGAGGGGTGAAGCACACTAGGTGAAGATTGTAACTGAAATACTCACACTTCTTTTCTGTAAATTGATGGAGCAAACAGGACTTTCCTACACCCATGTCCCCTGTTACAGAAAGAACAGTTAAAGCTGACACCACATCACTGCTGGAACAAGCACATTTTCCTCACCCCCCCCAGGAGTGGAACAGAGACAGGAGCTCCTGGCTCCAGTCCTTACATTTATCAGCCACTGCACTTGTGGTGACAGGTACAGGGTTGCAAGCAAGGCTGGAGCAGAACACTCAGAGAAGTTTTTCTCTCTATTACTGAGTTTATAGTGTTGGGGAACACAGTTATAAGCAGCAGACCTGTAATGAACTGAGATGCAAATCCATCTTTTCAGTGTTCACTCTGCTCCTGCCTCTCTTGCAATCCCTGGCAAGGACATCAAAAATACTGACAGTCAACCAGGGCACACCAAGAAGTGGCTTCACTTCCCCTGATCACTCAGTGCCCACAGTGAGAAAGAGATCTTTTAGGAAGACCCTTTTCCCCAGGCTGAGGCTTTCAGGGCAGCCAGACTTCAAACCATTACAGTAAGGCTGCAGATCACTGACACCTGCACAAGGTCATTAACAAACAATTAACTGCAAGACCAGTTCTTCCAGGATAGCTACAAATGCAGTCGAGTCCCTGACTCTGAACAGAGAGGGAAGCTGCAGGTAAAAGCAACATTCAAACAGAACTCAGCCTGGCAGAGGTTCCCCAGCCTGGCTGAAGCAGTGGATTCCAGTTAGCACTTGTGTCTTCCAACATAAATTCTTAAGCCTTTGAGGCTAATGAGGCAGAGCCAAAGTGCTACTAGAAACCCAGACCAACACAAACATCCCAGTTGTCTTGACTCCCATTAAAGTTCTTCCTCATTTCCACCAGATTTAGCCATGTGTCTGAAGAGGAGGCTGATCTGGGGAGAATGGCTGTTCCCAGAGCTGTGCAGAGGGCAAGCACTGCAACAGCCAGCAGGCAGGAGCACTGAGGTATGGATGAGTTTTTAACAGCAGCTCAGCAATGCAGTTCACCCCCCACCAGTCACACAGCTCCAATTCTGGGGCATTTGCCTTTATATTTGAAGTTGCCAAAGCTCTGGGCAGGTGTGGTGAGGGACTGAGGTTGAACAGTAACTGGTGGGACTGCAGTCAGCCCTGCAGAGTGAGTACATGCAGCAGAGAACAGGCAGAAGGTCTGGGGTAGGCTGGCACCACACACACTGCCAGGCACCTGCCCCGGGGTACTTACCAATAATGATGTACTTAAAGATGTAGGAATAGTTGTAAGGTGCAGTTGCCATTGTGGCACTGAAACAGAAAACAGAATAGATCAGAACTCCTACTCATTCAAACTCAATCCAACTTAGTTCATACAAGTAAACAGATTCCCTTCCCCTTCCTCTCCCCCCCAGCTCTCATTCCCAGTTCAGGTTTGTACTTCCCCACTGAATTAGTGCCAGAGACATTCAGCAGAACTCCCACAGCATCTGCTCTGACCCCACCAGGCCTTGAGCAGAAACATGCTCTGTGCAGTCTGATATTCACTTTTATCCAGAAAGAGTTAAAGCTGTTGAGAAGCTTCAGTAGCTTTTTGCTCTGCACAGAGTCACTGCAGGATCCAGCACCCACTTGCCAACCAGCTGATGTATGAACTGAAAATCAAACCCCATTCCAAAAGGATAAAACCTTAAAAGGTTTAACAAAACCAGAAATCTGGAATTATTGCCACACTTTGGAGACTTGCAACAGGAAGAGAGGAAATGGTGCAGCTTGCAGCAAACAGCAAAAAATGACTTAAAAAGACCTCAGTGGTGGGCTGAGCTGGGCCTGGCCTGCCACATGGCCCTCAGAAAAGCAGCACCAGCAGCAAATCAGATGTTCAGGAAGTTGGTTCACATCCCTGGGGCTTTGTCAGCACAGGATTGCAGCAAGGCTTAGCAGTTTCTCTTTTTTAAGTGGTAGTCAAAATTAGATTTGGGTACTCCCATCATTCCAGAGTTCTCCTAGGTGCAGGAGGAATGAGACCCTGCAAAGGAGCCAGAGCTGAAAGCTTCCACTGGGAATTCAGCATTTCCCCTGCTGCTCCTGCCTGGCAGCCAGCCAGTCCCTAGAGAAACAAGGTGCTTTTGAGAAAGACCACTGCTCCAGCCTGCACAGACCTGCCTCTCTCTCCTGTCCCCCACATGACAAGAGAAAGCAGTGATGGACAGAAACAAAACCACAGAAAGCTCAGAAGCCTGTCCCCAGCCACAGTGTCCAACAGCACCTCCCATTCCCAGCACAGCCACCACCCCTGCTCACAGCAGAGCTTTCCAGCAACTCCTATCCAGGCCTGGCAGGGAACAGCTCCAGCAGGCAGCTAAGAAGGGTTTACCGGGTGCCAGTCACTGCCTTTCCTTCGTGCTTGGCTCAGGGGATGGAAACTCAGCTCCTGCTACCCCAAGGGCACACCCAGCACCTCCTCTAAATCCCAGACACACAGGCACACTCTGTTCTCTTGAGCCAAGTTTAATGCACAATGGCAAAGCATTTGGGGCAGGAATTCTTGCAGGTGAGAGGATTCCACACCAAGTGCTGCACAAGTTCCAAGAGCTGTGGATCAACCAAGCAGATCTGAGAGGGAACTGCTGCTGCTGCAGCCAAGGGGAATCCCAGGCAGCCACCCCACACCCCCTGTCTGGCAAACCAGCCCTCAGGGGACAGACCATGGCACTGGGGAAGAGCTGACACTCAGGGCTGCAAACACAGCTCCTCCCCAAGCAAACCAGCAGCTCCACTGCCTTATTTCCTGGAAGTGGAAGATTCCAGAGCTCCAGCATTAGTTTCAATATGTGCACTGATTATTTCCAACCCCAGCAAATGAAGACAAGTAACTACTCCACAGAGAGCTCAGAATTAACGTGTCGCTGTGGAAACCTCCAACAGATCCAACTGCCTGGCTGCATCTCCAGCCTTTCTGTCCTTCCCTGCTCCAGCACCCGCCAAAGGCACCAGCATTCCACCAGAGCATCTTCTGACCCAGTGCTGGCTCTCACAGGAGACTGAACCTGCCACTGGTACAGGGCTGGAGAGGTGGGAGGTGAAGAGACCAATGTAGGTGCAAGCTCTGGAGGAGGACAGCTTGGACTGTCCCGTTTCCACTCAAACCAGGGGGCAAAGACACTGAGAGCACTTATCTGCCTCCAGTGTGGAAGCTCCATGGTGCTGCCCAAGGACAGGACTGTTTAGTAACTCACTGCAAAAGAACCAAACCCAGCACCCAACACCCCCAGGACAGGGAGGCAGTTGTGTGGCAGTGGACTCTGCCCTGCAGGAACCCGGGTGACCCTCTCCCTTCTCAGCACCAGCTGGCCAAGGAATGCCAAGAACTCAAAGACTGAAGGAAGTTTCACATTTCTGAGCACATGATTGTCCAATATCTAACAATATGAGGGAAGGCATCCCACTCTCCAAGCCTGTACCCAGCACCACTGCAAGGTGAGAACCCCTTTTTCATGTAAAGCATGGACAGGCTGGGAATTCTGTGCAGGCAGCACCACAAACTGAATCTGGAGTTTCTCAACTAGAATCTTTGCTGCTAAATATACATCTCTATTGGACAGACTGCTTTTGCTTGCTAAGGCATGTCAATTTGCATTAGACTCTTTGTGAGGAGGCCTAACCAGGCTACTGCAATAGAAGGAAAACTGACACAGCTTTGCAACATGTGCATCAAAATCAGTTCCCACTTCAAAGTGCTAAGAGTGGGAAAACCAAATTCTGTGCACAGGAAAACAGATTCTTCACAGCAATACCAGAGGAATTCACTCAGAGGATGAGTGCAGCCCTTCCCACAACTCCCAGAGAGCTGCTGGAGAAGCCCTGGTGCCTGACAGACATGCACTGACAGCTTGCAGGAATGCATGGGGAGTTTAAAGGCAATTTCTGGAGTTAAAGTGAAAAATAAAGCAATGCTTTGGCACTACATTCATTGCAGGGGTCACATTACAGAAGAGATTCTGAAATATTCCCAATTATTACTAAAGGTCAGGAATCTTTTCTGGAGAACAGATGACTTTAAAAAAGAAAAAGCCAACAACCAAAACACCCAACAAAACCAACAACCAAATAACAAGCTTTTAAACACTGGAATTCCAATGAGGATTAGCAGGAATTCAAAGCTCACTCGGAACATGGAATAAAACTGATGTTCCAGAAGAACTCTGTGCTGAAGAGGAAAAATAAATGCAACAAAGTCAGCAGAGAAGCTGTGGTGAGAATTCAGCCTTAGAAAAGTGACAGTCTCAGCACTCAGCAGAGCTGGAAGAAGGAAGTCTGCCCAGGAACAGAGCAGAGCAGGATGCAGGACACCCAGCAGTGCTGGGCACATGCTGCTGCACCAGCCTAACAGATGTGGAGAGCAGCACCCAGCTGCAGGCACTGGAGCTGTGGAGAGCAGCACCCAGCTGCAGGCACTGGAGCTGTGGAGAGCAGCACCCAGCTGCAGGCACTGGAGCTGTGGAGAGCAGCACCCAGCTGCAGGCACTGGAGCTCCAACTCCACAGCCCTCTGTGCCAGACATGGGAATCTTCATGCTCCCAGGTGGGGAGAGCTGCCCACCAGCACCAGCAGCTTCAGGCAGTGCTGACAAAGAGGGACTGACTGTTAAGAGAAGCTCCTCTGGAGGCCTGGCCCACCTGGCACCTTTCTGCCAGGAAAGTGCCAACTTAGTTCTAAGTTTTGGCTGCTTTTCTGAGGTAGCACTTCCCAGAGTTCAGAGCATTCTTTCAGGATGGCAACTGGCCAGAGGACCAGGCTTCCCTGTACCCAGACTGCTGCTGGTTTCCAAGCCTTACAATTAATTACAGTGTTAGGACTGGACATTTTTCAGTGAAGTGTCACCATAATCCAGTTTCCACAGAGCAACTTCTCCTCCAGAGGCTTCTCTCTGAAGTCCAGGATACCTTGCTGAGCTCTCCCTCCTCCCAGGTACCTGCACATCTCCCTGCAGCTTTATTCCAAGTATCAGCACACATCTGCACAACCTTGAGAACTGTTCCAGGTGCACTGCTGGAGAGCTCTTTATCAGAGCAGTCAATACCATCTCCAGACCAGCCTGCCCCAGCCCACACAGCTCCTTCCAGCTCAAGGCAAGGCCAGGGGCAATCTGAACTCTTCACTGGGCACCATTCCCAGCCAAGCTCACTGCTCCATGCCCAGCAGGAGCAGAGACTGTACACAGGGTTTGTCAGATGCTGGGTGGTTGGTTCTATCAGCTGAGAACTGCTCTCAGCTCCAGTCTGGCACTGCCCAGTGAGCACAGAGGATCCTGTGTTGCATCTGGCCATCCAGTGTTCTCCCATTCCTCAAGGATATGCAACAGGAATCTCCCAGCTGCAGAGAGATCAGCTATAGAAGATAATGCCATTTTCCTTTGAGAAATTGAATCCAGTTTTAAAGAGCCATTAGGATTTTGGGTTTTTTGTTCTTTTGGAGGAAAAGAAGGGGGAAAGGCAGAACTGCTCCAATTCCCAATGGCACTATTCCCCCAGGGAAGGTTTTGTCCAGCACAGAAACCACCACAGACCCACTGGTACCTGATTTCAGAGAGCTGCTACAGATACATTCTGCAGCCACTTCAGCTGGGCTCTTCTGCAAACACCACACTGCAAGATCATAAACAGCTTGCTTACCAATCCATGCCCCCACCAGGCTGCTGTCCACAGCAAGCTCTGAGGTCTAGTACAATTACATTTCATGGTGCTTTTATGGCTTCCACACACCAAGGCCTCCCAGATCTTCCTCTCCACCTCCACAGCTCAGCCTGCTCTAAGTTGATGGCCTCACAGCATCCCTGGCTGTTTCTTTTTGCAGGCTTGTCTCTACAAAGCCCCTTTCTGAGACTGATCCCTGAGAAGCCTCATTAGCAGCTGCCAGCAGCCCAGGACTTTCTCTTTCACCCCTGACAGCATTACCTGTTGCTTGCCAGTTCCTTACTCATTCTCCAGCTCTTCCAGAGCCACTTTTCCCCACTTGGATTCCATTAAAGCATCTGATCAGCACAGGACAGTAAATCTGGCTGAACTCACCTTTGAGAGGACAGCACCCCAGAGAGCTTGTTATGATCTGCTGTTGAAGATCACTTTGCATTTCCTTATTATTTCCCTGGCCAGATATTCCTCCTCAGGTTTTGATTTTCCAGCTACCCAGGGTGGTGTTTATCCTGGTGATGGTTTCACATCCTGCTCCATTAAGTTCCTCCATTTTGTTTCCTAAACTTCCTGCATTTGTACACACCCCTGGTGCCTCCCTGACCACTCCCCAGCACCCTGGCTGCACCAAACCCTGCAGACCTGGCCTCAGCAGCATTGTCTCCATTCCCTCAGCCACAATCTGCATATTCTCATTTATCCCTTCTCCTCCAAGAGGCTCTGACCTGGAGCACACCTGTGTGTTCACAGCAGGAGGAAAGGTCCAGAGATAAAGTTTAGGGACAGTATAAACAAGAATAAGAAGAGTTCTGTTGTCAGCCTAATAAATCAGAACCTGTCTGGAGTCATCACCTTGGAAAACCCAAGTCACAAACACACTTCAGAACAGAATTAAGGTCTCCCTCTGTTTCAGAAGGATGCAGCAAAGTGAGAACAAATCATCAGAAGGTTCCATTGGATGCATGGGAGCAAGCAAGTCATTTCAAGAGATCTATGTAAATTTTAAATCCTGGTACCTCCAGTACAACAGGTTTGTTTTCAAGCCTCCATCCTTCACCATGACTTTAGACAGGGAAAATAGGGGCTTTTCCCT
>JAOEGS010017465.1:11314-22351 GCA_025447755.1 Corythornis vintsioides | reverse complement strand
CCCACCTCTCTGCACCCTCCTGGCAGGAGCTGGAGAGGGCAATGAGCTCCCCCCTCAGCCTCCTCTGCTCCACACTGTCCATGCCCAGCTCCTCAGCCTCTCCTCACACCCCTTGTTCTCTTGGCAGCTCCTTTGGACACATTCCAGCCCCTCAGGCTCTGTCCTGGGATGAGGGGCCCAGAGCTGAGGCCTCCCCAGGCCCGAGCAGAAGGGCAGGACTCAGTCACCGTCCATCCACCCCAGCTGTTGCTGAGGGCTCCCTCACAAGCAGCACTAACTACACCAGCTCAAACTTATCCACCATCCTGGGGAGATTTCCTACCCAATTCCAGAAAAGTTTAGAGTCTGGAGGCTGATGACACATGAGGCATTTGAGGTGGCTGATGTTCAGTGGCTGATACAAAAACAGGGAAAAGAGGTCACACACATAAGGTGTCTGAAATGAAGGACACCAAAAGGGCAGTAGTCCAGCCAATCTTAGAGACAAAGATTGTTCCAAAGCCAAAAACCGGAAGTCCTAGAGCATTCTAATGTGTTGTTGAATTTTCATGGCACATGAGATAGGAACTTTACATCTTCTTAGTAGAAAGAAAAGGCATGAGACAATGTGGGACAGGCAAGAGGCTCCAAGTGGAGTGAGTCAGGGTTCCAACAGTGCATAAATCTGCTTCACTAATAAAATATTACACTGCCTACATCTTTATTTTACAGAAAAGGTCTCCGATTTTGGCCTGATAAATTAGCACTGAACTCTGAGATACCATCACCAGCATTTACACAATTCAATATTCTAATGAAAAGCCTCATTCAAAAATACTCCGATAAACTGGTTCTTGAACTCGTGTCATTCATTTCTGAAGTTTCCAGAACACCTTCATAATTAAATCCCTCACCTACCTATGTTTTTGTGAAAGTTTAAGTTGACATAATGGAAAGGATTTATTGAAGAGCCAAAACACTGGTATAGAACAATAACAAAATTAAGCTCTGAGTAAATATACAGCAAATCACATTAATTTGAGTGTCAAAATAGGCTCTGGACAGGAAAAAAAAATGATGGCCCACAGAATACTGTTAATCATGTCTTAACCAGATTAGCATTAAACCTAAGAGATAAATTAACAGAAGACATGAAGTAGGAGTGTTTTTCTCAACACCAACACAAACAGAACTAGCAAATTTATCTTTGACAAAACAGAAACACCTCCTGTAATTAAAGGAAAATTAGGGTAATGTTTAATGAGAGGAGAACAAAACACTATCACCAGTAGCAGATGGAAGGAAAGACGGAGGCAAGGTACAGAAAGAAAAAAATCAGTATGTAAAAAACCTATAGGTAAAAAAAAAAAATCAAGGTAACAAAAAAAAAATTCAAAATACGTCAGCCCAAAACATGTTCTTGAAGGTAACTTTGTAGAGTTAAACTAATTAGAAGTAAATCTCTGAGTACAACTCTCAGAAAGCAGGAACTTAGAAAACTACTTAGCAAACAAGAGCATCTACTCATTTGGATAACAGGAAAAAAAGCCAATTTTACAAAGGAATTTTGAGTAAGGACAAAATATTATTTTCTTGATAGACAAAAGATATAGTGATCATGCCAGCAGCACCTTCAATAATAGGTGAATTGTTTGTGGGGTTTTTTTTGTTTCCTTTGTTTTTTAACTTATTTTAAGACCCTAATTTGCATTTTAATAATTTCATAGCTAAGGACGCTTCAGAACAAATGAACAAGCTTTAGCGTGGAGACTACACCTCAGAACATTGTGTTCATTTTTCATTGCAAATTATGCATAATTTGTCACCATTTCATCTCCTACTGCTTCTAATTGATTAGCCAACACTCCAGAAAGCCAGCGACACCCAAGTAGCCTGGGAGCTGAATTTCAGAAGGGAGGGAAGTAGGAAACAATGCTTTTTGTCCTGGAAAAAACACAGTATAATGTTCAAACAAGCATCTTGATGGAGTTTTTGCCTCTTTACAACACAGATGTAGCACCAGAGGTAGCTGCCATTATTCCATGTATTCCATGGGGGTGCTGAAGAGGAGAAAGGATTTGAGTTCCCTTGGTTCTGGAGAGCATGATGTGTTTCTCTGGGGTAATAACTGTGTTGGGTTACTATGCCTTTTTTGCTTCCACTTTTTTCTGACTCTACAAGCAACCTATCTGCTCAGCTGGGAAGACTATATACAATTTACCAGTACTATTGACTTTCCATGTCAAAAATAATCTGTAAATTTAAATTGCTTTTGTCGTTAGGCAGTGGTAAAATATTGCTCTGAACCCATCTATAAATTCAGAAAGCAGTTTTCCAGCCATTTGAAGAAATACAAATAATTGAATTCAGAAAACATGCAGGTTCACTCTTCCACGAAGATTAATTTGATTCTAGATCCTACATGCCTTGAAAAAAACCCCACAAATCAAAATAATTCATCGATTAGCAAGAGACTATGAAGGAGGATGAGCCAATGTTAATGCATTACCAGAGATAAGGAAACCTAGGAAATACTTTATGCCATTCCCCCAGATAACAAAATAAAAGAACTTTTCTATCCATTTTTGCTTTGACCCATAGCATTTTGATGGGTGGCATTGATTAATACTTGGGTGTAGCTCTAAGTTTTCACCTGACCACCCAAAATCAAGGGGAGTTTTATTGTTATTCGACTACTGTCGGGCAAAACCACAGGTAAATATAAATCATAATGTTATCAAAAGCCCACAGCAGCGAGACTGAATATCAAAATAAAATAATAATAAAAAGGTTTTTTTGCCAGAACAGTTTATCAGTGATAAATAAGCAGTATGCCACCGACGCTGGCTCCATAAATCAGGAAAGAACTGGCTGAGACAGTCTGACTAAAACCTCAGTTGAGTCCACCAACATGAAACACTGTGTGTGAGGACAGAGCAAGACCCAGCCATAGCATGGTAATTTCATCAGATATTATTTACGTTTTACAATTAAAAAAACCAACTTTTCCACATACCTGTTCACTCAGGACACTCAAATCCAAATTATGCATTTGGCTTTAAAAGTTTTTTCATTAAGAACTTTGCTTATATTTCAAATCAGAGACTTTGATCTAACTAAAGTTCTTAGATTTTAAATATAAGCAGTGAGCACACTTAGGTTTGTCTCCACTTTTAAGTTGATTCAAATAAATCAAATTAAGGCCGTTGCAAATCTGAACCAGAAAGGTTAAACAAGGATTTGATCTAATTTAACTATCTCAAATTTGGCCATTTAGTGAATTTGAAGAGCTGGAACCTAATTTAATGAATCTACTTTAAAAAATCAATTTGGATTAGTTTTCCCGACTGGCCCTGTGTAGCCAAAGCCTCCATCCCCTAACACAGATAAAAGTTCTGCTGCTCTGGGCTGCACATATCGATAAGAGATGATTAGCTCCTAGGTAGCAAAGTGCTGAATCAGCTAACAAACAGCCCAGAAGGCAGCAGCAGTATTTACCTCTGCTGCACTAACCAAATTGCTGGCAATTATTATTATTATTATTATTGCAGGAGCATGCTGAGACAGAAAAACCTCCAATGGGCTTTCCAAGCTGACTGTCCTGGAATGCCTTTGGTCTGCTAGGATGGAAATGGAGCAGCAAAATCAGCTGCCAGCAGCCAGGAGGGCTCTGTGTCCTGGGAGCATCAGTGGCAGCTTCCAGGAGAGCAGCAGCAAGGGCTCAGGGTGGGGAATTCCAACGTGACCGTGTCCTGTCATCCTCAGGTGCCAGATGGATGCTCCCAGAGCTGCATCCCCTCCTACACACCCTATACTCAACAGAATACACCAGCTAGCAGCAAATACTAGCTACAGGGACATAAAGAAATAGATGCTGCTGTAGCCTGGTATCTGCCTCATTTCCTCATGGAAGTACTGAGGTGAGCCTTGATTTTATTATAGTTGTTCTTTAACAGGCTGTGTAAATAAAAACCAATAAACATCCCCCCCCCAGCTATTAACAAGTAGCACTTTACAAATAAACCAACAACAAAGTGCAGAAAATGAAAATTTTCTGAAAAAAAGAAAATTTTCCCTGTTCACCTGTGAGTGAATAAGAGTGGGAATGAAGAAGAGCTGGAGAGGTTGGGTCCACTCATCACCTCTGCTCTCCATGGCCCTGGTCTGCTGCAGAACACACTGGGAGAGGAACCTATATGTGCAGCCACTGCTCCACTCCTATGTCCCAGCATAGATCAAAAAGAAGGATTCAACTAAGCCAATGATGGAGAAAAACTAATTTCATGGTAAAATAATTCTAAAATGTATTTAAGGTACATTGGCAAGGCTACTTTAAAGGGAATCTGCATTACAAAACACATGAGGGAATTGAAGACTATATTCTGATGTTCTCCAGCTGCTAAAAAAATAGTTATTCTTTATCACTTTCTGACTTTGGCATTTTATATAAACAATTTTCTGAGAAGAATACCTCTTTTCTTCACTGTATTCGCTTGGGTTTTCCTTTTAAAACAGAATGGAAAGAGCTGCTGCTGCTTCTCTATCATCCTTTCCCTCTTAGAGGACCCAGAAAAACACAATGGAGGGGAAAAAAAATAATATTCAAGCAGAACTTGTTTTGTGTTCTCCCTCAGATCACAGGGTGATGACACTTCCAGGGCTGACTTAACACGGGCAGCATTCTGCCATGTAAATAGGCCCCTAGTGATCAGCTGAAGCATGGGCTGGACTGAGCTGTTTGATCTGCCCATCTGAGATGTTTTCCTGGCCCCAAAGACAATCAGAAGTGCTTGGAATCGATCCTGTCCAAACCCATTTTTCCTCACTGCAATCAAGGACAGCCCTGGAATTGAGAAGCAATTCCCTGACTGTCCACCCCAGCAGACAGGAATGGCCCAGATTCACTCTGCCCCTTGCCTGCTGCTGGGGACTCAGCACCCAAGCACCCCTTAATCTGTAATAAAAGGCTTTGCCCAACTGCATCTTGTTTGCTAGTTCAAAGCAAAATGCCTTTCACCTCTTCACCCATCACACCCCTCCTTAGCAATGAGGTCTGCAGAGCATCTTGTCCCTGGCCTTACTTTGGTACCTCCTCACTCTGGTATTTATATCATAACACTTCTCCCCACCCAAAATTCATGAGGTTTCAAGAAAAAAAGCCTCCTGAAATTCAAATTACAGGAAGATGTAATGGTTGCCAATCAAAAAGGAGAATCAGAAAGTTCACCTTCAATTTCTAAAAGAGAATTCATTGAGTTGAACAGGTTTTTTTTTTTTTCTTTTTTTGTCATTGTTTTGTTTTTAGATCTAGTTTATGAAACAGGAACTGTTTTATAAATCACTTCTAAATTTCTCAGGCTTTGGAGTTACAAGTCATTGTATCAGAAAGAAGCATTAAAGTAGAACAGAAACAGAAATGAGGTAAAATTATATTCAGCTTCCAGTACAGTACTCAAAAACAACTGTATGACAAATGTTTGAATCAAATTATTTTGTCCCCATGAGCTATTTATTAGTATCACCTATCTTAACAACTATTGATTATTTAGTAAGTCTCATGATTGAATTGCTTCGTTTCAAACTCAGTAACTGGCAAATTATTTTTGGCATGTATGTTCTGTGTTGAGAAGCTGTTTTCTTATTAGTGGATAAATTAAATACATATATATTTTAGGAGAATTTTCCCTATAAAAACTGATGTATTTCTGTTGTGTATCTCATATATGACTATTATATGACTGCTGTTCCACACCAATACTCAACCAGCTGCAGGGCAAGTCCCCAGCAGAGAGAGAGTAAAGAATAGCAGCAATTAGAAACAAACAGTCCAGTATTGATGGTTAACACCAGACCTCATGATCACTGATACTATGATTTGGCTGGAATTAATCTAAGTTAATCAAGGTCATGCAGCAGTTCTTACTGCAGACAACAGAGCAACAGATACTGTGTTTTTTAGGCTCAGAATGTACACTGGTGCCACTCTAGGCCGATATCAAACTCATAAAGATGATTATTTTGGAAATTTAAGACTCTCCTTGGTTTCATATTTGCTTTACAAGTAACTAGAGGATCAGAAACTTGTGGACTGACTATGAACATGGCAATGCAGCTGCAGAGAGGCTAACACATATGGCTAAGAGAGGACCAAGAGCATCCCATCTCCAAAACATCCACAGTGCACCCCACAGGAACCCAGCTGCCCTGCCTCAGGTATCACCCAGTGGCTGTCTTGGCAGGGAAGGGTATGAACCAGGCTGGACCTGGGAATGTGCAACTGCTCCTTCTCCTCAGAGAGGATGCTCAGAAAAGCCAAGATGTGATGTGCAGAGCCCTGCTGGAAGTGTGCATAGAGTGTGAGGCACTGAGGGAATTTAACTGGAGCTGCATTAGCTAAAAGTGCCTTTGGAGTTGGGAAATTTGGCAGAGACCAGGGTGACAAAATTAAGACTTTGGCACTTAAGTTCCTCCCAGGCCCCACTTCACATCTCTCAGCCTTGCTCAGATTGAGCTCTTAGAGCTTTACAGAGAAGAACAGAATCAACTTAAAATGAGGTTATAATTAAAACCCAGTGGCTGTAAGGAGGAAGAGGAAACTCTTATTGCAAGCTCAGGAGGGGAATGCAATGGCAGAGGAGCCTGTACTCCAGATGCTACTGAGTGCTGCAGAGGAGAGCTCATCAACCACTTGCATTCCAGAAAGGGGAATATTTTTAGAGTATTCCAGGAGACCTGAACAGCCTAGAGAAACAGAGGAAAAGAACTTCAGAGGCATCCTTAGAACAAGGTGAATTTTGCTGTTCCAGCTTTAAACTCTCTCTCTGAAATAAGAAAAGGAAAGTGAAATAGTAGCAATGAAACTTCTGAAGCATGTGGGGATTCTATACCAACATCTTATCATTCTACACATGGGGGCATGAGACACCCTAAGCCTTCCTCAATAATAATAATAACAATAAATACCATACCAATGGCAGACTTCTGCAACATTTTGAAATACCAAAAATCCCTTTAGATGCTTTAAGAACTCAAACCAATTACAAGGAGGCAATTAATTTCTCAGGCACATTTAAGTCCCAGTGTTCCTCTTTGCACAGTATCTTTCTATCTGGAGGTGGCAAAGTGTTAATTAACCCAGCCAGTGAATCATCCACTGCAGCTTAGATGATCACATTGTGCATGGGCAAATGCCTGTGCTTCTTTTACAGGAGGAAAACCAGCACTGTCTTGCTTTCAGATTTTCCTTTTTGTAAAGGAAAGTTTGTAAAGATGGTCATCATTTTGTATGGTAAAATAAAACGAGGGCAGTGGGTGGAAGCTGGAGCACAGGAGGTGCCAGCTCAGCATGAGGAGGAACTGCTGCACTGGCAGGGGCTCCCCAGAGAGGTTGTGGAGTCTCCTGCTCTCAGAGTTTCCAGCCCCCCTGGCTGTTGCTGTGCCCTGTGCTGGATCAGAGGGTGCCATCCATCCTTCCCCACTGCCCCAGCCCTAGCAGTGGCTGGCATGGGATGCTGAGGAGAAGATGCCATCCTATTTTACAGAGCAAAGCTCCTTTCTGCTCAGCCCTCCAGCAACCTTTCATCTGCTCGTAAATCGTGGCTGAGGGATTACCAATTCCCATCAGAGTGCTTAATAGCCCTGCATGGAGCTATCCATCATCAATTTGTCTAATTGCTTTTGAACCCATTCAGACTTGGAGCCTCCACAACACTCAGCAGCAATGAATCCTGCAATTTAATTATGCACATCATGGAGAACTACTTCCCTTCATTTGTCTTAAAGCTACTGCTTGATCATTTCACTGGATATCCCCCTGCTCTTGCACTATGAGGAACAGCAAGCCATTATTCCTTTTTCACCTTCTCCATGACATTAATGATTTTATATACTTCACTCTTATTTCTCCTCAGTCATTCCTTTGCTAAACTGAAAAAATCTTTCTTAAAGTCTCTTCACAGAGAAGTTGTTCCTTCCCACGATGCAGTATCACTCTGGATTTACACAAACCCATTCCTTCCCTGCTCTCTCCTCCTCCCATCACTCCCAGCATCATCAAAACCCTCCCACAGCTCCCACCTGCTGTCTCAGGCTGGGAGACCAGAACTGCACCCACAGAGATGCCACACACAGCAACACAGTGACCACTGGTTTTGTCCAAAGGCTGATGCCACCTGGAACTCTTCTGGTTTTACCCCAGCACTTTCCATCAAAGCTTTCTCTCCACAGAAGAAGGAAGATGTTGAAACAATAGGAGAAGCAACCCAAGTGAGGAGAGAATGTGTTTGAGTCTCACTCCGATCAATACACAGCTCTTTAAACAAGCCTCCAAACAGACTGAGCATGTTCCAGTCAAACACCAGCCAGAAGGTTCAGAGAGGTTAATAAAAAGTCAATTCCACCCTGGGAAGGCAGCCGTGTGTGGCTCCTTTATCACCATCCCTGAGGCCACAGCAGAGGGGATGTTTCCAGGCACTAGGTGCCCAGCATGAAAGGCAGGTATAGCTCAGCCACCCACACACAGACCTGGAGCCCTCATTCCTTCAGCTTCAGTGTGCACAGGAGCTGTTGTAAAATTCCTCCTAGCTGTGTAAAATCGCTCCTCAGCTGGTCCAGAGGTGAAGATGTAAGCAGCTCCCTTCCCTGCAGACCCCATGTGCACTGCTGTCCATTGCTGTGAGCTCCAGGCACCCTGCAGTCACCACCTGCACACAGTTGGGCTGCCAACACCCAGGCAGAGCAGAGCATTCTGCAGGCACTAAGGAACTGCACCCAAAATGCTTTCCTGCTACTCTGGTAGCTGGGATAGGGAAGACAACACGTGCTTTAAAAATTAAAAGCTCCAGCAACTTCCAGGAACTCAGTCCAGCAGAGTGAAGGGGAAGGCTACAAGGATGACACCACCTTCTGCTCTGAAGCTGCTCCTGCAGGTACCACCTGAGTGTTTCTAACAAGCACAGGCACTCCTCAGCAGAATCAAAGCTTTTGAGATGCAGACTGGATTGTGTTCACCTCCTGTCACTGCCTCAGGCTACAGTGGCCCTTCCTCTGCTGGGCCTTCAGCAGCACAGCTCACACAGACTGGGTGTGGAAGAGCAGCACCAGGGGTGTATTAAGTTCTATACTCCAGCTGCCAGAAGACTATTTACAGTCATTTCTATAGACACACCCCTTGTTTGGATGCTAACCTATGCACAGCACCAGCTAAACACAAATGGCCACATCACCAACCCCTCTTCCTAACAGCAGCTGAGGGGATGCTGAAGAAAACCCATTAAAAATGCATTTAAAAAGTGGAGGACCTGTGCAGCTGACTCTTCTGGTTTCCACTCCTCTCTAATTTAAAGCCTTCTGAGTTCCAGGATCTGTTTGCCCAACCATTAGATGGACATTTAGACATTTATCCTTTGCAAAGAGATACTGAAAGAGGGCTGATGGTTGGGCTGGATGATCCCAAGGGGCTTTTTCCACCCTGAATAATTCCAAGAAGGGCAGTGGAGAATGCAATTTGCAACAGCAAGACTGCCTCTCCCCACAGCACATGAACTTCATCTCCAACCCAAGCAAGTTTGCTCACTCAAACCAGAAGCTCTGTCTTAAACTGTCTTCAGCAGATTACCAGAAAATAAATGAGAAATAGTTTTTAAATTGTATTAATAAATTTACAAATCATATTTAGAATTACAGCATCAAATTAGTCATCCTCAAATTATCATTTATTCCCCTGGGACATATAAAGATTAATTGCCTGTAAATTCCCAAAGACACTGAATACTAATAATATCACTATTAATGTGCATTTACTTTAATTAAACTGTAAACAAGCTTCTGGTCTTGAGTCCATTCAGCATTCCAGGGAAACTGTTATTAGCTGGTTTGTAGTCAGAAGGAATATCCTATCAATATTATACAAATTATTTGCAACTAATTAGTGCCCAGGATCTCAGAGTGAATTTACATTCATAGCATCTAATCACACCAAGATTCGGAGGGAGGCAAGTTTTGGAGTGATACAGGCTGCTAAGAGAATCATCTGTACTAAAACACATTTTCAACATAAAAAGTCTAAGGAATTATGATTATTTCACTGGGGTGAAACATTAAACACCTAATTCCTCCCCAGAACCATGGCCTGATGCCTACCAGCTAAAATCATCATGGTCCCAACTTCATTCCACCCTGATTAGGTGGGACACAGACTAATGTGCTCAGAGCCAGGGCCTGTGCTGAGTCTCTAGAGCAGCTGTCCCAGCACCAGGCACCTCTGGCTGCCCCCTGACATGGTGCCAGCCCCATCCCATGGCTGCTGATGCTGCTGCTTCCAGTTCTGCCACTCAGTGATCACTAACCCACCCTGCTCTTAGCAAGCAGGCTCTACTGCAGCTAAAGCTCCCAGGAACGTGCACTCAATTGTTATTAGATTATTACTGGAGCCTGCCTGACCTTTGTGTCTCCAAATGAAGCTGCTCAGAGACTGACATAAGCATCTCATTTGGGTGCACAGTAGTCACCTCATCTCCAAGTCTAATTGCTGGCAGCCATTTATAAGTATTTTCTAAGGAATCTGAAACTGTGACTGAGGAGCTGACATTTCCAAATGATGCACCTCCTGAACTCTTCCCTGGGGAGTAAAATGGCACCTCAGACAGCTTCTCACACTTAGCTACATGGATCTCACCTTGCTCCTCACCACCAGCCTGTGCACACTCCCTGATCCACTTCTGAGGGTGTTCAGCATCGTCCCCGAGGACCTGCAGCAACTGCTCTGTGCATGATGAGCATGAGTGTTCAGAAATTATTTCACTACTGAAGCACAGCAAGTTGTCTCTCGTGCTAGAGTAAGAATTATTCATTATTTCTACACTCTAAATTTGCAGTAGGTGGCTTCTAGCACCCTAATGCATCTGATCATCAGGGATTAGACTCATAGTCTGGAGGCAACACTTGGTTCCCTATATTATACCCACCTATATTATTAATTATCTTATACCCACCTATATTATTAATTATCTTATACCCACCTATATTATTAATTATCTTATACCCACCTATATTATTAAT
>JAOEGS010017464.1:0-34513 GCA_025447755.1 Corythornis vintsioides | reverse complement strand
TAGAGTATATATAGTATTTTCCTTATATATATGTCATAACAGTACATTTTTTGCTGGCAAGGCCAAGGTGAGCTCCTTAAATCATTAGTAAAAAACACCCCAACTTACTCAATGTCCAAGCAGTAGTGCATATACACAAACAACTTCAATCCCACTTTCTAATTCCATGCTCTAAAGAGTCCTACAAAACTTTCTGCCTTAGGCTTTTCAAAAATCATGTTCTGAGTTTCTGAACCTTGTGGTGCCTACTTTAAAATAAATAAATCATTTTTTTTTCATCAGTGACCTGTATAAAAAGAAAATACAAATACTTCACTGTGGTTGTGTGCTCCCAGTTCCTATCACCAAAACCTTGTCTCTCGCTACTCACTGAATGCTCAGAGTTTATAAATGCCTGTCTTCATTAATTTAATTATTACAAATAACAGATGCAGAAGGCCTAATCCTGAACCCCTGCAATTACCCAGTGGTGCTGCTGTGTTGCTCAGGAGCAGAGAAGAGCTGATGGGAACACCCTGGCAGTGCTCTCACCTGCTTGCAGTCTCAAGTCTCCCACCAGACAACACATGGAAGTCAGTACCAATCTAATTCCAGTTCAGTGCCCCACTAATAAAGTGCAAAATACTGCTAAACTGGGTATTATTAGAAGCACACACTGCTACCAGAAGTAATAAAAGTCCTTCTGGATTTACAGAAGCAATCTTTTACTTCCTAGCAGTAACAATAAGGCAAACCTGGAAGATTCCAATTCACACACTGGTATCCTTGCCTCAATTTAATTCTGGCTTAACTACAGAGGCAAATAATGTATTTCTGTGCAGCACTCAGAGAACAAGCACTCTATAATCATCAAGATACAGACAAAATAAAGAGAAGACAGGAAAGGAAAGGTCACATCCCCTACTGCCAATGTCTGGGCAACCAGACACCAAAAGTTTCTGTGCAAGATGGTGAAGCTGGCAAAAAGATTTGGTTTAAGTTTTTCTAAAACTTCACAATTATAATAAGTAAAATGAGGATTCAGCAATATTGAGAATGCTCTGTGCAAGAGGGAGAGCCAGAAAGGCCTTTTGCTTTTCTGCCTAATGAAAAGAATGTTAAGTCCCACTGAGGAGTTGAAGTTGATTTGGCACAGATGCCAGGACAGTCAGTGCATACATCTGATTCTAGAATGCTTGAAAAATGGTGAAACCTGCATCTTTTATGCAGTGCCTGCAAAACCCACTGCCACACAGCTACTTACACTGGATTTAGTCTCTCCCAGCTTCAGATGGCCACCTGTACGTGGGCATAACTTTGTCCTGGTTTGAGACACTGAGCTAATTCTGCTCAGTGATGCTACTGTTCAGCTCAGTTCTCACTGCCCTGTATGAAGCTGGCAGCCTGTTCCCACAGGCTGTGGCTGCTCCTGGCAGGGATAACACCCCATGGTCAGAGTCAGGACCAAGGGTTGGGGTGCAGAACAAGGCCACTGCTGGATCCTGAACCCAGTTCCAGAATCCAGCTCCTCAACACAGCTCCCACCTGCTTGCTTTTGGTCAAGGTTTTTTTTCTGTGTGTGTGTTTTTGTTTTGTGCTGGTTTTTCTTTAAGTATCCATCCAGATGGGTAATGATGCTGAAGGGAGTATCCTTCAGTGTTCATCCCCTGGCCATGCTGGGAGAAACCAAACTCTCTTCAGAGGTTCAGCAGCTCCCAGAAGGGCTGAAAGCTGCCACAGTAGCTTGGACCTGCTCTGACATAACTGCCACACTGCACAGAGCACACACAGATTATGCTGGTTGACTCTCTCAAGTCCAAACAGGAGTAACTGTACCAAGGGCTTGGCTATTTGTTTCCAAATACCACAAGTGGGTGTACCTTCACTGCAACAGTACTGCAGAATTAAAGGGCACTTTGCATATATTCCACAGTGTCATGTGTATATTCACTGGTGAGAAATTACACCAGAGAAGAAAAAATTACACCTGGCCTTTGTAATCAATTTTTAGCCTGATTCTAGCCAAGTCCACATTTTTCACTCTCTCTTCAACACACCAGAGAGTCCTCTTAAGTGCTAACTAAGGTTTAGGTACAAACACACACAATGGAATTCAAGAAGGGCAGCCAAGTTTATTTTACAAGACCAAAGAAAATCTAAGGTGTAAGATAGATGACATTTGACAAAGCTTTCCTGCAACACAATGTCTTAAAAACTTATCACAGGAGTAATTACATTTCTTGCTTAACTTTTTCACTGCATTTAGTCACTTTATAATATGTTATTACTTTTTCTTCCTGTGTCCTGCTGCCAACATCAAGAAGCACTGCTCCTGTCCTTTCCAGGTCACTATAATTTTCCTGTTTGAACTCCTGTTTCTTCTAGACTTTCAGAAAATAATCTATTAACTTATAATAACACAACAATTCTAAGATACTCACACTATAATTCAGTGTCTACATGGAGCACAAATGTCAATATTCAAAGGTACATTCAAAATTTACTGCAATTGGAATTCTGTGTCTCACAGCACCTACATTTAGATGTTTCTCTCAAAAAACCCAAACCAACCAAAAACCACAACCAAAAACCACACATACACACAAAAACAACCACCAACCAACAGGAGAGAGACAAAGCAGGATTGACTCCATTCTGGACATAGTCCCACACCTCTTTGTCATTCCATCATGTCTCCCTGCCACCCTTTCCATTGCCCTGACCATGCCAAACCAAAAGCTCCTGAGCTGACCAGTCACATCCCTCAGCTCTGGAACAGGGACCTGGGAAGCTTCAGTGATGACCACAGTGAGGGTGAAGGGGGTCTACAACCCAAGCTTCTTTCCTACTGTGATCCCAAACACAGCCAGGGACTTCCAGAGACTGCCAGCTCCCATCTGGTATCAACTCACCTCCTAGGAAGTGGGGGCAAAGCAATGGATCTTTGGAAATCCTTCCATTCCTCCCAGTCCAGCATGCTGCTGAGCTGGGAACTGGGAAACTCTGGTCTGTCAGTTTGATCTTCAGGTGTCACTCACCTGCACAGACATGCTGAGCAGCACACAATCTGCATATTCATATCATTTTGCATTTGAACAATGAGCACTCAATTGTAATTCCTGTATTATTTATACTGGAATAACTTGGATTAAAAGGAGAAGTGAATGCTGTAAAACCAGAGAAACTTGCTACATCATCTGAACCCAACAAGGCTTCTCTTTCAGTCACAGTAATTTTTAGCCAAGCCCACTACAAAAGCATTTACTTACAAATCAAAACCAAAAGACAACCCACCTACACCATCCTGGTTTAAACTAGATGAGAATGGAATACAAACTGGAAGTATCATCACCATCCCATAAAGAACATTCAATATGTGAAGAATTTTCCACAAGACTGTTCCAATCAAAAGTTTCAAGTGGATTCAGCACTACTTGGATCACATTTTTATTTCAATTCAATAGCACAGTGTCAATTCTTTGCATCCTGAGCTGGTGAAATAAAAATTCCAGAGGAAGGTAAATTAAACTGTATACAATTAAGTAAACCAAGGAAAAGATGTCTACTATAATGAAGAGAAATACAGAAGTATTTGGAATTGATGCCAAATATTTTCTATCAAAGGTCCACTGAAGTGCATGGTCTGCATCACACACACTGCTAGCTAAGAAAATATTAATCTCAGTGGCTTCCCTAACTTCTGTCCTCTGGAATTGTATCCAGTTCCAACACCCAAACAGAACAATAATGAGGTTTCTTTCTACAATAACAGCATCACAGATCATTATATCTGTATATATAGACATGGATTTGCTAGATTTTTCCAGAGACAAAATCAAACAAAACAAACCACACACATGGAAGAAAAAAAACCCAAACAAACAAAAAAAAACCAAACAACCCACACCACCACCAAAAAAACCCAACCAAGCAAACCAAACACACCCCAAAACCCAACTATGACAGGTCTAAGTATAAAACTCCCAAACCAAATTAAAAAATATCAGATTAAACCTGAAAAATAACAGGCATCCCCACTTCTCTTTTAAACTGTTTTCTAAGGTTGGAAGGGAGAAGGTGATAGATGGGCTGAAAATACAATTTTATGGCTTTTAACTACCAAAATGTTTCACCTTGCAGCATTAGGGGAGCAGAGCAGTTCTGTGCTAAGCTGGACTGCAACAATTTCCTCCTTCATTTTGTTTGACACCAATGAGTTACATCCAACACTGACCTTTAGCTTTGAGGTGTATTTCATACGAAAATTATATACATGAATGAAAAAAAAATATTAAAAATTCAACTCCATAAGCTAACATTCCTTTCTGGCACTAGTAAAAAAATAGAAATTAAGAAGTTAGTTTTCCAAACAGTTCTACAATGGCAGAATATTCAAAATGTGAGCACTGTTTTAAATGAACCAACCTTTTCTTCAGTTGTTAGCAGCTCATCTGTCTTTTTGGGTTCATGTGGCAATTACTGGCTTCCCTTTCTTATTCCAATCCCCCTGCATCACTCAGCCTACTCTTTGACAGGCTTCACACATTTCTAGATACACTCTGGATTTCAAACCAATGCTGGGAGGTCTTCACAATACTCTGTATCATCAAATGATCTTCTTCTTGTGTCAAAACAGGAGGGAACCATGGGAAAAGTATGCTTATGTTCTTTGAGAACAAAGTATCTGCAGGTTTGGTTACAAGTCACTAAATCTCAGAACAAGTATTTCTTCTTTAAATGAGAATCAGGAGATTAAACCTTCATTTCTCCTCTAAGTGTGGGGAGGGTGGTTTGTTGGTTTGGGTAGAGGGTTTTTTCATTGTTTGGGTTTTTTGTTTTAATCCTTCTAAGTCCCTTTATGTTATTTCCTCTAAAGGTACTACAGAAATAAAGGGAATTCAAGGACAGATGATGAAAGTGATTAGAGGCTTAGAAAGACTTCCATATGAGGTGAGATTATTAAAAAGACTGCCTGACTTAGAAACAAGATGAATGGAAGTGATCAGAACAGAGACATGGAAAATGAGAAAGGATGTTCCACAGAATATTTTTTCCATCAGTAGAAAGCAAGTGCATTTCTAAATCCTTTTTAAGTGTAAGCTTTTGTGTGTGTGTGATCATGCAATAGTTAGTTCATCCACAAAACATCACAGAATCAATTGATTCTTTTGAGACTGAAAGGACAAGAAAACTGCAATTACCATTCTTTAGTTGTTAGCAAACAAACCACATCTGTTCCAGGTAAGCTGGTTTTCTGCAAGCTACACTCCATCAAGAACAGCACTTGGTGCAAGACAGCCATAAATGCAACTTTTGATCCCAAAAACTGTCCTACTCCATGGCTTTGGTCCTGATTTTGAAAGATCTGGACTAGCTCTCCAAGTGTTGCAGGAATTGGCTAATAGTGAAGCCCAGGGCAGTCACAGCACCTGGAGTTAGCAGCAGGGGGCTGAAGGATTCTGCAGGGCTGTGCTGTCCCTAAGGATTCCACCTGTGCCACCAGAGCCAGCTGCAGCAACTCGGGTTCTAGTGACCAGATGCTGCTGACAAGGAGAGGCAGGAAAGGTCTCCTGGAAAAGCAGCCTTCTCAGTGCTAGGGATGGATGATTTTCCACAACCAAGGTAACCACCTGGCTGTAAATCTATACCCAGCATATAACATAAGAGCTGTAAAACAGTGTTACACTCACCAGGAACAGCAGCTTCATGCCTCACTCTGTGCTGTTGGACAAAACAGCTCGGCTCTCTGGCAACTCCTCCAAGGAGAAAAACAAGAGTCCAGCCTCTCCCTCGAAATGCTTGGCCTTCCTAGGAAGCAATGACTCCCCCCACATTAAGAGTGGCCCAGCTGCTCTTCCTTAAAGGATTTTCTCACTTTCAAGCACTGGGAACTTGCAAAAAACATGGCATAGGGTTCATTAAAGAGTTGTAAGCAGAGCCCAGGAGAGCTTATACTTGAAATGGCCTGAAGGAAGAAGGTATTGAACAGACCTGTTGCCTTATACTGAAGGAGCCTTTTAACTGCAGCAGGATTTTAGAGTATCACAGATTCTACCATTTAGAATCTCAGGTGGCTAAATTCATAGCAAGTTGTTCCAGCACTTATGCAAACTGAATTGAATGATGCCTTCCTACAGTACCTACAGCTGTAATATTGGAACTGTCATCTTGTTTATCCATAGAGGCTTCACTTTCTCACAAGAAAAATCCTTAGATGAGCTTGAAAGACACAGGCAGTAACCTATAGGGCTGGAGAAGTCCTTTAGAATATGCCCACCTAAAATCTAGACTTGGTAGCCTATGTTACACAGACCATGACATCCAGTAACTCATTTGGACTCCATAATTTGGACACCTCTTTTTTCCCCCCTGGCTTCATTAAATGAATCACCCTATTTAGTAGATACTGTCCCTATCCTGCTGACAGAACCAAGATTTTCTTCACACACTGTTGTCCCCAGCTTGTGCAGCTTCTCCAAGAGGCTGTATTGCTGTGTTCATGCTGTGTGTTGGTGCTTGGGAATAACAGCTTTAACTCCAGCTGCTCTCATGCTTTTCATTTAGTCTTGAAAAGAAAAAAATAGCATCCTGCTTTCTTGCTTTTTTCCTACATAATACAACCAGTTCTTGCTGCTCCAGAACCTGGCTATTTCAATCCCCCTGCTTAAAGCAGGATTTTGAGGTTATCACTGCATTTACCCAGGAAAAAAAAAATCCCATTTATCCAGAAAAAGCATAAATGGATATAATGCATTCAGCATCCAACCTACTGCTACCACCTCTAGCAGTTATGAGTTCTGTGATACCTGACAACTTGAAAAGCCCAAGCCCTGGAGCAGTGCAATTACATGCAACTCTACAAACTTGTTACAGTTTTATTTCCAGTTCTCATGGATGCAGGAAGGGAAGGAGAAACCAATCCCAATTAAAAGAAACCCAAAATCAGACAGAAACCCACTGTTTTCATAAAATTGCCTTAAGTGTGAGATTGCTTTTTCATTTTCAATACACAACACTGAATTTTAGCCATAATACTTTATGTTGAGAAGTGTATCAACTAGATTATAAAGCAAAGAATTCAGGTTTAACTCTTAAATAAACCAAACATCATCCCTGAAGGCATGTAACTTTTTTTCCATAGCCACAGTAAGCTCAGCACATTATTCTTACAGCTAGAACAATGAAGAAAAATTCATCAGGTTCAACTTTCTAGGAGAAACCCAAAAGAAAATACCTGCTTTTTTTTACTGGTTTATGATTAGCATGTGCACCCAGTTAAAAGTGTGAAGAGCATTATAGACTCTAAAATTAAAGCTTTAGTTCATAGTTACCAAGTTTTACAGCATTTTGTTACACATCAGCAATCTGAAGCACCAGCCTGGTTAATTAAGGGGTGGGAGTGATGAAAAGTACTGCTAATGTACAATACAGAAAAAAAGAAAGTAAAAAACAAACCAAAACAAACCAACAACCATAACCTCCCCCATTTTCCTTCACAAATAGCTAACTCAAACACTTCAAACTGTAAAGCTCATTTAGTGAAACATGCAGGAGCTCAGCATAGAAAACAGAGTTTCTGAAGGCAACTCAAGTTAACTAGAGCAACCTCCTTTTCCTTCACATCCTCCTGCAGCACATGGGAAGAAAAACATTTGTTTTACACCTGTTTGAACTAAGTATTTAGGTAAAATTGTGCATTAACTAGAGAACCAGGACATTCACAATGGCCACTCAATATACAAAAGCATCACAAGTGCTGCCTATACATGTTTATCACATATGGGATGAGCAAAACAGCAATGTAGTAAGATAGATGAACAGCAGACAGTGAGAAAAACTATCCCTTAAGTCCATACACTGTGTGTTTACAGTATATTCTTCCTTCATCCCCTGGTGACAGATACACCTTTCCTGCTGCTCTCAGTCCCTGAAGCAACTTCGGGAACTGCCACCGTTCTCTGCTGCTGGGTACAATCCTGAGCTAGTTTATTAAGCAGACCTTGAGAAATGAGAGCAACCCCGAGTGTTCATCAGTGTGACCCAGACACAGAGTCACCTCATTCAACCACCAGCGCCTCTGTGCCAGCCTCGCCTGCAACTAGTTTCTGCTGCGAGGTGTTCCGAGCATCGCTTTGTTGTGTCAACATCCCATACACGTTCTTTTTCCTCAACCACAGAGCAACGATATCGAAGAAGTCGAGATAGAAAAAAAAAATCCCTTTGAAATCGGCAACCCGAGAGCTGTGAGGCGGGACTCGCCGCCTCTCACCCCTCAGGCACCCACCACCCTCATCTCCTAAGGGTGACCCCGACTCCCCCTTTCCCGTTCCCTCACCCTCGTCTTTCGGCGCCGGTGCCCCTCAGGATCCGAATACGTCCTATCCACGGCCAGGGCCGTGTCGCTACCCGGCATCGCTGCTCCGCCGCTGCTGCTTCCCGCCTAAGAACAGGTAGAGCTCCCACCGTCAGCCACCCTACTGAGGGGCACTTAGGGCTGCTGCCGCCGTCAATGCCGGGAGGACCGGGCACGCCCCCCGGGCGTGCCCGGCCCTCCCGGCATTGGCGGCGGCAGCCGCTCGGCTTCTCCTCAAGAGACACACCCCGGTTAACCCCTGAGAGCCCCGGTTCCACCCCTGAGAGTCCCGCTTCCACCCCTGAGCGCCCCGGTTCCCGCCGCGCAGGGCAAGGCGCGCGCCGCTCCCGCCACCGGGGCGCTGAGGGTGAGGGGAGCCGCACCCGGGAGCTTCCCCAGCCCAGAAGGTGGGAGCAGCAAAGGGTGATTTCTCCCGCTGCTTTGGTCGGTTTTTTTGGTCAAGCTCCAGTTTCGCGAGGGAGTTCCCTTCCAGATGAACTAAGTGGCCACTTTCTGTTCGAAGAAATCGCAGCTCTGTGGCTGCAATGAAACCACAGAAAACAGAGCACATCCTAAAGGTTCTGAAGTCCAAAGAAAGGAAGCAAGTATGAAGTAAATTATTCATTCCCAGGCAGCCTCACCTGTAAGGGTTTGACCAAGTGCTGCTGCTGGAAAGCTCCTGATACCCAGAGATCCTCACAATAAACATGTTATTGTCAAAACAACTAAATCATCAAGAGTCTGTATTTTCCACAGCAACCAATTCAGTCTCTATTTCTGCACATTACCAGCATAAATCATTCCACATCCTAGCACAGGAGAGCTTCAAGCCAGACCTGGGAACAAGCAAGGAAAACATGTTTTCTAGGGTGCCCACACACCAATGTACTTAAATTCCTAAGAGCTGAGTGGAGTTGCAGATTGGTTTTTGCATTTATCTTCAAAATACCTATGCTGAGGAAAGCATCTAAGTCACTAACACTTAACACTTTTTAAAGTACTTAAAAGTGTAAGTAAATATTGTTATAATCACTTATTAAGCTGTTAAGAAAATGTACTTTTTCTTTTCTGGAATAAATAGTTGGTGTTTTCACATAATGATATCTTCAAAAGGAAAAGACCTGACATTCTGAAATAAAATAAACCCTAGACCTCTCCTTCTTGGCATCTATTTCTTCTTTAACAGCAGCTTGTACAAAGTTATCACAAATTAACTAGTGAGTGGGTTTATTATGGGAAGGATTAATTGACCAATGAAGTATCTGAAGTACCCAAACTTAACATAACTTGCCATCCTCCCTGTACTTCCACAGCTGTTGGAAAGCTGCTGAGAAAAAGCTTTACACTGGGAAACGATTTCTTTGGTCCTTCAGCTCAGATGTGAAAGTTAATTCAGGACTCAAAACGTGACAGAGGGTGGGGAACTCTGGAGGTAAAGGTCAGTAAGAAATTAAGTAAGCAAATGTTGTGGGTTTCAGGTTTCCACTGAAGTCATAATTGCACATTTCCAAAGAGGAGTGTATAGTTTCCAGCACCTAGGATGAAACACCCTGATTTCTTCAGCAACTTTCAGGAGTTCTTTTTAAGCCTTGCCAGAGGTAGTTGATCAAAGCAGAGAGAGTAAGTAGCTGGAAACGGGGCACCTAAAAGGCTTCAGCTGCTTGGCTCTTTAATACAAGGCTTATTATAAATCAGTTTATCCAAAACCTTATGAGTTTTATTTAAATAATGTCATATTTATTTAACTATTATCAGCAGACTAGCTACAAAGAATGAAGCTTCTCTTCAAGATGAAAAGAGGCAGGGATGTGCAGTATATATTTAGAGGTATATCATGTGTGGTTGGGCTCAGCAGTATTAACACACCTACTAATATATTTACAAAGAGAGCACTCTCTCCTAGTGGAGCTTCTAAGAAGACAAGATAATATGATTAGTCTCAGGAGACCTCAGTGTTGCATTAGCCACAGCTTCCAGTCAAGCCTGTGGGCCCACTGGGTTGGGCACTGCTCTCAGCAGTGACAGTTACTGCCACATGTACCGGTTATGGTGGAGCAGAAACAACTGCCTGGGTAGAAACCAGGTCAGGAGAACCTTCCACACTAGCTGAATGAGGAGCTGTTGCCATCTCAGCAGTCTCTGCAAGTGCAGAACCTTGCAAAGGTCTCCAGAATGGTTTTTTTCCTATGTTGGAGCCAAATCTCCTTCAAAATGTAAGTCCATCAACCCATGGTGCCATGCCATTCTGTGCTCAAAGGCTGATCTTCTTTCTGCCCCTTTACCATTCTGCTCACACTTGTGCTGCTCTGTCCTCCCTGGCCTGGAGCAGAAAGACATTTTGCAGAATACATTTGATTTTGCTTGGCTGGGCAATCAAGCCCCCCTGCCCCTGTGCACACAGCTGGTTTGTCCAGCATTCCCTCCCCACTCCAAAAATGGAACCACAGCTCCCCGAGCCTGGCAGAACATGGCACAGCTCAGAACTTCTGACAGCCTCACCAGCTACTCCTCTCACTGTTATTTTCCAAAGCCCACAGAGTTTGAATAAATGCTCTTCCCACACACTGCACCTATTCCCAACTGAACCTTCAACCCACTAAAGCACATCATTCCAGATATTGGCAGGAAAATGAGGCTGGACTCACAGTGACATAAATAGAAGTGGTAGCCAAGAGATGAATTCTCTCCTCCTTTGTTCTTCTCACAAAGTATTTTTAAAATTAATTTCTATGGTTTAAATTAATGATAAAAGCATTAAAACATCCCAGCCATCCACATGCCACTTTTAAAGTTCAAATACCTCAAAATCCCTCCCTGACTGCCCAGCTGTCCTTATGAGGCACAGAGTCATTTCATCCTAGTGCAGTACCTTCCCTCACCTCAGCATGCTGGTACCACCTGGAATGCTTAACCCTTGATATTTCCATTATTTTCCCTTCCTTTTTAAAGTGACCTTAGAAAAATTAACCCCAATTAGGAATCAAAGGTCTGGTTACACATACGATGGCTGTACATGGGGGGTCCAGCAGTGTATTTGGCTTTCAGGACAGACATCAATTGGGTTTGCCTGCATTGCCCTGTGTTTGGAATATTCAATGTCTGGAGGTGGAGATAGATGGCTCCTGTCTCACTCTTCCCTGTGTAAGCTGCATTTTGCCATCCCTCTCCTGCTGCTTGGCACCTGGGAGCTATGAGTTATCTGGACTGCCATGTGCTGGTCACAGAGGGAGAAGCAGTGGCGACACTGGGATTATTTCACAAAACCCAACTCCCACACAGATGGGGTGGTGCACACACACTGGGAAGCATCACGAGGGAAGAAACATTTATGGAGATGGAAGGTATGGAATTCCTGTCATGAAGAGGCTGGTTTGAGGTTTGGCTCCAGTCCTTTTCCAGTTTTATCATGAAACTGGCTCTTGGCAATTTACTTCTTTGGATTTCCTCTATAGCATTTGTGGGAGGAGCAGCACAGCATCACTTCTGTGGAGAACCTTGAGTTCTCCAGAATGAAAAATGCTATTATTAAGTGTTGTGTTCTGATGT
The DNA here is from genome assembly GCA_025447755.1 of Corythornis vintsioides. Taxonomy (NCBI): domain Eukaryota; kingdom Metazoa; phylum Chordata; class Aves; order Coraciiformes; family Alcedinidae; genus Corythornis; species Corythornis vintsioides. The sequence continues at coordinate 22,635 of JAOEGS010017464.1, read as the reverse complement.
TTGTTGGGAGAAATTAAACATAGGCTGTCCAGAGTATGCTGGCAAAGGTACAATCAGCAAGAAGGTGAAGGTCCCTTTTTCCACAGTGGTAACGTCAAGACCCTAAACAGCATCCCAGGGCTTCTTACAGAAGACTTTTTCAACGTGCCCTCCAAATCTTTTTTCCAAAAGCTTGTAGCAACCAGCCTCTGGAGAAAAGCTTTACCTGATGATGGACTCTCAGTGCCATTCCTAAGCCTGACAGCAAATGGGACAGAGCTGTGTGACGTGGGTCCTGCAGCTATCTGTGAGCACACTGTCATGGTTTTCAGTTTATCTGCCAAAGCATGAGCCTTTCACACCCACAGGAAAGCAGATACTCTGTGCCCAGCACCAGCTACCAAGGGATCACACTGAGACATACAGATTGCACTGCCAAGCTGTGACGTTCAGCCAGGAGATGCTGATAATCAGCTCCTCTCCTCCCCTGTCCTCGCCTCATTACGAAATGGTTTATGTGCTTTCAGGATATTTCAGCTATGGACACTGGGTGAGTACCAATTTTCTACTCAGGAGAAAAAATCAAGACTGTCATGGTGTACTACTGAGATGCACTGGTAGGAGGTGAAGGATAGAGAAGAGTAAAAAATTCCAGTTAAGGGTAACAGTTCTTCTTCATTTCCCCTACTTACTATCCTGTGTCCCTTGCTGTGTGATAAGAGGCAATTTCCAGCCCTTTCTTCATTCTCAGCCAGCCTAGAAATTCCTGCTCCATCATCCCTCATTGCTGCTGCTGACAGCAAGAACACAAAAGGTACCTATAGGATACTGGCATTGGTTTGCATTTCAAATGCTGTGAATAAGGAGCCACCTTTCTAGCAGACTACTACTATATGAATGCCAGTTGTTCTGTATGCCCAGAACCTGCCTGGAGCCCAGCAATTTACATTGAAGATGACCCATGTTGCAAAGGCAAGTATAGAATTCTTCCTCCAGCAGTGTTGCTGCTCATTAGCTCACAAGTTTTTTTTCTGCCTTGCAGTGTGTGATTTGAGGCCCTTCTGGGAGTGAGTGTGTGCAGCCTGTCTGGCCCAAATCAGCCACTTTGATATTGCCATGAGGTATGCAGAAGACAACAGCTGCAGCCTGCTGGCACTTAAATGTGTGCCCCATTCCACAACACAAATGGGAACTTGCATCCAAACTGTTCAGCCAGAAAACATCCAGCCTGAGTCTCCTATTACTACATATCCTAATGCTGACATCAGTGAGACTTTTTATCCCAAATTAACCCAAACAAGCCAGAAACTCAAACCAGCCCTAGCTCAGGAGCACAGGACTTGCTCTCAGGAGGTGCCACCTCTACCCACTGCTCAAAGTGCAGCCAGCCCCCCTGCAGTGCCATGTGGCTGACATCTGAGCTGCTGAAGGCTCTGTAAGTCAATACACCTCAGCTTTCACCCTGCTGCTCATGGCCACAGCCTCACAGATAGCCCAGCTCAGCTTGTGGCTGGCACAGAAAGACTGGGGATTGTGCTGGACAGGAACCTGTCAATTTTATTTGTCTATTAAGTGCTTTGCCTGGCCATGGCACTGTGTAAGTTGTGTCATGCTCAACGTGTGACATCAATTATTTCCATATCAAGAGACAATGTCAAATGCAGGATTAGGACTTCTTTGCCAGTCAACCAGAAAACACAGATAGGTTATGAGAGGACAGGAAAATTAATGATTATCCAAGTAAGCCTGGACCTCTTCCTGGTGAAAGCTGTTACAATTACTCTGGGTTTCCCTGCAATGACTCTATAGATAAAAGTTATAGGGACACAAGGTTCTCTTACTACCTACAAATCACCTAACTGTGGTTCTGCTAAATCTGCTCCAATGCAGTATGAGAGTTTACCTTAAAAAAGAGTTTTAAGTCAGTTATCTGTAGGGTTAACTTGACATTAATAAAATCCATTAGGTAAATGTGATTAAGAGTCCATTTATGATGAGCAGAATAAAAGCAACATCTCAATCTGCCAGATGTAAACATATATCAAGGAGCTGGTTTGGGGTTATTACTATAGAATTTTACAGGATAGTTTCCACTGAATAAAGTTCCTGCTGCATTTGCTTCCTGGTTGTATTGCTAAGGGCTATAACAGTCATTTTACTTTCATTTTATAATGCTTTATATGGAAAAAACCAGCTCCACTAATTCAGATTATGTCAGCTGCTTCAATAGGCAAGGGCTTTATCCCACATTTCTGGGTATTTCACAGCAAATTCCCTCATTAGAATGTCCTAAAGATGGGACAGAGAGCTTCACCAATTGCTGAATTTCTTCTTAATATCACACTGCAACATCTACACCCCTACATTCCTGCATCAGAACTAGAGAATGACAATGACTGGAGCAATGATTTACATTGGAATTTGGATTTAGTGAATTTACACACAAGTAGGTGACCACAGTGGCAAGTCATAAGATATAACATGATTCCTAATTTAACTATCCTGATGCTGTCAGAAGCTTCAGAATAGTCAGCAGGAGAATTAAGATTTAAGGATTTTTCAAGCCCTTTCAAGACATTATCAACAAGAATGGCACAGGCACATGCTTACAAATCAAAACAGAGGGAAAAAAACCTGTAATAATTATAGGCTTACCAGTGAAATTGTTACTTTAAAATGTTCCCTTAGATTGTGTTTGCATCTCACACAGGCTTATAAACAATTTAAATTAGCATAAGGGGAGAAATGGAATGTTCTAGCTTCCCTAGCCTGCTAATAAAGATTCATTAGTGCATGCAGCTTTTGAAGCAGTGGTAATTAGGAGTCTTAGCAGAAAGCACTTGAGCAATAAATAAACTCTAATAGCAAAATAAATACTCTAATAGCCTGATGCTTTATAGCCCAAATAATTAAGATTTCTACATAAAAGTTATGACTAACACAGCTGAGGAAAAGTCATAGCACACAAACCAGGAGAAACTCTTCAGAGGTATCTCAAAGACTCAAAGTCTTTGACCTGCAGCTTGCTCAGTGCTTACCAACCCAATGACTTTCACACAGGCCTGATAAACTACAAAATACTCATTAACATTTACCAGTACCTTGAATTTCTTGCAATGAAAGCTGGTCTTGTTCCTTCTCACATTTTCTATCTAGCACCTCTCACTGTGTGAAAACTAACAGGAAAAAAAACTCTTGAGAGGTGTGGGGTTTTTTTTTTCATTTTCATTTTTAATTTCACTTACTTTTCCTCTCTGCCCCAAGCTGAGATGGATATAACCTACCTCTTCCCAGCAGTCCTGCTTTGCACCACTCTAGGCATGGTTTGAGGGTTTGCTTAAGATGAAAGGCACATTTCTGCCCTGGCTGTAGGCAAAGTCACTCTGGTCACACACCTGCAGCTCTGCTGCACAGAGGGTGGCAGCAAGCAGTGCAAAAGGGCACCCTCTGTACCTGCCCCTGCTGTGTGGATAATGATCCCAGCTACAGGTGGGGCTTCCAAATGCCACAGCCCATGGCTGACATCATCAGCCTTGAAACTACAAGCATGGGAGGGCATCAAAGGCTATAAACAGCAGTGGGCAGATACCAATGCCAACCTGGAGGCAACCCAGAGTATTTATTCTGTGGGCTTAAGCTGCAACAAAACCCACCCACTACTTGGATGCCACTGCTCCAGGGTTAGTGAGTAGAACTGATGCCCACCTATGTATGAGCAGGGCACAGAGATGTGCCTGTGGTTGCTGTAGTATCTTATCCTTGAGGATGGGTTGTAATCTGGATGCAATAATTATGAGATAATCCAGGTGAAAAATTACCTCTTGTCAAAATAAATTGTTAGATTGCAACAATACATACATCCAGGTTTTAGTAACTCCCTCACTTCACTGGCTGCCCAGCTCCTGGAGCTGTGGTGTTGACTCTGGGGAGTGGGCAGGGTATGATGCCAGAGGGCAGAAGGCAGCAGAAATCAGATTTAAGGACTAAAGTTGGTCATGCAATCACATACTTAGTTGCCCAGGGTTTGTGTCATAGCGTGGTGGGTACATCTGTAACCAAAGGCTCATAAAAATCAATATACTGTGGATCTTTATAATGTTAATTATCATTGTAAGAGAGATGGAGCAAGAACACAAATGTTAAGCCATCTAGCATTGATGTAAAACCATGGACACTCCAAAATGAACTATTTTGCTTCATTTTAAAGTTTTACTCTCGTTTTTTAGCAGAATTTCAATAAGAGCAAGCTTCAGTCAGGCCTTGGAAAGTAACAAACAGCTTCATCCAAGCAAAAAACCTAGTGGGAAGCTTCTGAGTGAAATCTTCTGCTGAAGCTGAGATTGGCAATTATATCTGAATATCATCACAGCAGCTGCTGAAATGATGATGAGGGAAGATGAAAACCAACAGGACTGCCTGAAGGGCCAAGAATCATGCAAATGTGGCATTAGAACATCTGTGAAGATAAAGCACCTGTGGCAAGGTAGGTTTTTTTTGGTAGAAAAAGGAAAAAAAAATCTGAATATACAACTATGTCACCCAGCAGGAACATGCTACTCTTTTCTCAAAGACTGTGTCATCTTCAGGGGCTGCTTCCTTACATTTGTATACATTTTCCCCTTGCTACTGATAATGAAATTTCCTTTATTTATCTGGACTTATCTGGGCAGCCCCTCAAGCCATAATGTATTTATTCTTCTAAGGCAGCCCACAGTAAGCAATAAGGCCACGTCTGCACACAGCTCAGCTTCAGTGATGCAGAAATGCAGCAGATAAGCTGGACTGGATCAACAGGGAATTCTTGTATTCCTCTGTAGTGAATGCAGACAGGCAGCAGAATAAATATTTAAAAGTTAAACAATGTCCCTGAGCATTTAAATAGCTTAAAGAGAATCCTCTTATTAAGATGAGCATATAAACAAACAAATATTTAGCAACTGCTCTCAGCAAGACATCTTCAACCCACCAAATCATACAGCAATTTTCAAGAAGAAAATACTAACAGGCCCCAAATCATCAGGTTTTCCCCCCACAAGGTGTTTTCTATTTATAAATAACTTTTTATTTCCTCTTTGCAGGCACAGAGTTCAAGTCCCTGCAACGCATTTGCATTGTGACAAACATCTTTTTGACTGGATTCCCCTGCAACCTTTTGACACAACCCTCTTGTTTCCTTCTTTAAAGCAGGGGAAAAAAAAAAATAACAGTCCTGTAACTGCTATGAGCAAGTTCTTCTCATGTTCTGAAGAGCCACCCAAATAAGAGGTGGCACCAGTGTTTGCAATTTACTTCAGTCCTCCTGGGGGGGTGCAAGAAAATCTTGCTTTTAAAATTCTTTTCACCACAAATTTTGTGCCACTTGCATCTCTGAATGTTGGCTACAGAGCCCTCAGTTACACCTACTTGTGTGTCTAGCTACTTCAAGCTAGAACTTATATATAAATAAATACATATATTTATACATAGAGCTAGAAAGAATATGCAATAGCATCATCTCTTGACTCAGAACTTAACCCTGAGCAGCTGCAGTGGTTTTGTATGACTAGGTGGGCAGCAAGCTGGCAGGAGAATTTCCATCAGGACCATGGCTCAGGAGGAGGGAAGAAATACATCATTTGTTCTAGATGGCTTTTCCTAATTCCATTTACTAGGATCTCATTGACTGAGTCATAAGAGCAAAATGCAAGACCTTGTTGTCTGTATGAGTCTCTGGAGCAGCTGGGGCAGAATTTCCCATGTAGGTGAAATACTTTGCTGCACTGAAGACTCAAGACTAATTATTTGCACTTAGAAATTCATTAGACTTAATACTTTGCAAAAACACTGATGTATTTATGCAGCTGCTGTGAAGAATACACTGACCTTACAGCTCATGTGGCACCTGAGAGAGACCATGGCAACTCTTTCTGATGTGCCTGCACAAGTTGTTGACTTAATTTATGGCCAACAGCTCTTCTGTAAGGTTATTTCAAAGGCACACTGATATTTTAACAAATTATCCATCACTCAAGGCTGTAATACCTGCATCATTTATTAAAACTTAACTTCTGGATAATCTACTTCATCATCTCACTTCATTTTTAAGCTGTCTTTCCTTAAGAGATCTGGAGAGCATCAAGGTGAGGTGCTAACAAAAGAACATTAAAAAGAAAACAGTTAACTGTCAGATGTGGCCCCAGCACTAACACTGCTGAACAGGGAGTTTGAATATTCAACCTTGATCTTGCATTTGATTTCATGGCTTACCTACTCATCTGATTTCTGTCAGCCTCTCTGAAAGATGGGAGACAATGGATGATGTGCTAGAAGGGTTTAAAAGAAACTGTAAGGAAAACAGATGCTGTGAGCTGGGTTTCTTCTGCTGAAGGCTGCTGCCTCAGCTGCACACTGATGGAAACTCTTGGCAGCACAGATGGTTTGTTTTGACCATGCTATGTAATTCCAATGGTAGCATCATAATAGAAATTGGGTTATTTTGGGGCAGCAGCCAGTTTTCAAGGGAAGTTAAAAGCACGTGGGCACTGGGAAAGTTCTGATAGTAAGTACAGCACCAAAACTCAGCAATCTGCTGCGTAGGTGATGCTGCAAGACACATGAAAACCTGCCTGCAACAACCCACCACAGCTGTTGGGCTGCTGGAACACACAGCTACTCTGCTTTACATTTGCCCCGAGGTGAGAAAACTCACTGTAAACAAACTCAGCTCCTTGTGTTTATCAGCATTCATCCTTAAATGTATCCTGATAAGTGGAAGCCTAAGTAAAATGAACCCAAACAGGGGGCCTGGCACGTGTTCTACCATTGCTTTGTTGGCCATGGAGTTACCCACCCAATCCTTCCTCCAGCAAGACCAGAGGAGGAAGGGGCTGGCAGATGTCACCCCCTGTGTCCAGAGGGATGTCTGCCTGTAGCTTTAATTGGATAGTTAAATGCCAGCAAAGACTGATTTGCACTAGTTCTAGGTGGATCATCAATAGCTCTGTCTTTCTCTTATGTTTTTCAAGTATTTTCAGCTGCTGCACTGCTTGTACCCCAGGGGCTGCCATGGAAGTAACTGGGGCACAGAATTTTGCAACCCTTCTCCAGGTGTATTTGCACAAAATGGAGAGAGGGGGACAGGCTCAGCAGGTCTGGACATAAGAAGCAGCTATAAATCCTCCCTAACAAACTGATGACATAGGAGACCACGTGTTCCTTGGCACCTGCTCTCCTGCAAGAAGGAACAGGAATGGAAGAAAGTACCTAAAACACCTCGACAAAGTTTTCCAGCTTTGTGGGCAGCCTCCCAAAACAGCTGCTGCCTTTGCCTTCATCTGTGCTTCCCAAGAATGAAAATAAATATAGAGCATCAGGAAAGGAAATCTGCAGCAACCTCCCAAATCCCTCAGAGCAGGAGGGTGCACTAACTTTATTATGCCTTCAAATTTTTATGCAGCCTGAAAACATCTGAGTGCTCTGCAATGGGTTATTTACCTCAGAAAAATCTCAAATCCCTTGAAAGCTGCAGACATTAGTGAAACTGTGAAGCAGAAAACCATTGCTATTGATTTTGGTTTCCCTGGTCTGCTCTTGCTGCAAACACACATCCCATTCCAAAGACTTTTTAACCCATGTGTTGCAGCACCATCTGAACACACAGAAAGCAAAAGGGCAACAGAGGAGGGAGCAGCAGTCTGAACAAGACAAGAGGTGGGGAAAACATGAGCAGTGGCCACAAACTTGCATTTTCCAGAGCAACAGAGGGTGAAGTGGAAGATGGCAGAAGAGCAAACACAGAGGTCTGTAAGGTGCTGAAAACTGTTTTGCTAGCACCTGTGAACCCATATTGTACAACTGAAAGTGCAATGTGGTGCTGGCCTGTAAACCATTTATCTGCATTGCCTAGGACAATAAATATGGGTTGGGTGACCTCCAGACTGGGGAGCAGTTCAGTAACCTGTGTAATTTTAAATCTTGACTTGTTTATCTCATCATCTTTTGAAAACATCATTTAAAAAAACCAAAACACAAACACCCATCACAGATTTGAAGCATGCACACACAAAAAAGGGCAACTTCAGCTTCTCTCTCAGCCAGTTATTCCTTGCCCAGCATTTCTACAAGGACAACAAAGAAATATTTCTAAGCCTCTCCATTTTCTGCCCATTACACAACAAGGTCAGCTGAGATCATCCATCTTTAACAGAGTTCCCAGCCCTGACAACAGAAACTTGTTACCACCTCCCCTGCTTCTCCCAGTCAGAACAGGGTTGCTCTCCTTGATTTCACCTATTAGGTTGGCACTTGCAATAATTTCATTATTTCCAAGAGCTCTCCAATATTTTCCATGAAGTTTCTTTCTCCAACTTGTTCATTTTAGGCAGGTGCACAACAAATGCTCCCTGCCTTTACACTGACAAGCAGAACAACCTCAGTTAAAATGCCAGTTAAAATGGCAGCACAATTACAGGGACAATTTTTTCCAAGCAATGGGCATTCACAACTGAAGGTAATGACTGAATTTCTGAAAAAAAAAAAAAAAAAAGAGAGTTATATTCCAGCAAAATAGCCCCAACAAAGTCCCTTTTTCACAGCAAAATTCTCCTCAGAGCTGCACAGGTAACTTTACTCCCCCCAGATATTTCTGCACCCACTGGCACCTCCAATTCACCTTGAAAGATAAACCACAGGCTAGAACTTGGCCTTCAGCCATGGATGGTGTTGGGTTGGGTTTCCTTATTTATTTTGGGTACACAGAACCTTTCACCTTTCCAGTTCACTGAGAAAATGCTATGATTTGTGGCTGTAGGTTTTTGTAATATGCATAAAAATCATTCCAATGAGAAAAATGCCACACTTCTCTTCATGCTGCCATTAAAAAGCCACGTCAGCACTCACTGGTTAACAAACACTGCCACAAAATCTCTAAAGCCATCCAGGAATTTCTGAAGTCACCCATGAATTTTCCTCCAGCCAGACAGGGATGGTAGTGTGCAGAACATGGCAATTGGATTTGCAGTCAGAGATCAGGGACCATGCTGCCCTGGCCTTGGGGATCAGAAATGTATTGAACCAGACTTGCAGCAAGCTAACTTGAAAATTAATTTGCTGGTAACCTAATTAAAAACCACACAATGTCATGTAGCTGCAGCTTCAGTACTATTGCCACCTACAGGTGTTCTTCTCTTCCTTCAATACAAAAAATGCAGGGAAACACACCTAGCACTACACTGATAAATTCAGTTATCATGTAATTCACTGGAACATCAGCAGCTCTCTGGGCACAAGCTACAGCTGAACATCTGCTGGGATTCAGTAAACTGCTAGTCACTTGACTGAGGAAAAGACATGCAGTGGCAGAAAGACTAAAAATATAAATTATATTTAGTTAAAAGAAAAAAAAAACAAAAAAAACCAAAAAGATACTATCCTAGTAGTTAGGAAAAAAGAAAACAATAAAAAGAAGACACTAATCTAGTAGTTAGGAAAAAAAAAGCAACAAAAAAAAAGACACTGGGCTTGGTAGCCTCAAGCTGCAGCTGAGAATACAAAAGCTCACAGCTGAGCAACCTCTCTAAACTTTAACTTTTCTATCTTCAGTTGGAAATATATTGCTTTTTTTTGCTGTTTTTTTCAAGGAAAGGAGCTGTGAGCACTACCCATTTTGAGAAAAGCTGAAGAAACCAAAACATTAGCAACATAGTCAGAATAATAAACTGCTTTTGGCACATTTTGGTCCTAGCAAGCAGAGTGCTGAGAAGGGTTGGGAGAACTGACACCAGGGCAGGTGAGGATGGGTGTGGGAATAACCCTGCTTGGAAAGGACCTCCTACATCACTGAGTCCAACCATCCCTACAAGAACAAAAACCACCTCAATACCTAAACACACAAGATCTTTGAAAGCTAAATAATGGCCTTAATTGAAAAGAAAAGAAATGCTGAAAACAAGGACCTGAATTGACTAGTTTCCCAGTTCCACACAGGTTTATGGGTGCAAGTACTGCCAGAGAGGTGAGTGGTGCTGTTTGGCAAGGGGAATACTCAGTGCAGCTACAGATTCATCTGCACTGTTGCTGCCCCACAGCATATTAATACTCTAGATATTCACATTACCAGCAGAGCTAAATCACTGTGACTAATACTTCAGGTACAGCTGAGGCCTATAATTATTTCAGAGTCAGAAAGCCATGTCAGTGGATACCCTAAAAACAAAATTATTTATCATATTTGTGTACACAGAATACAAATGATGATGCATTTTGGTCTTCAATCTTTATGGATCATTTCATTCCAAATGTACATTTTTTTTCCCCATGCCTTTTGTCATGTTTAGAGGAATAAAAAATTATGAGCTGATAAATGAAATGCAACCACCTTTTAAATACCACATAGCAGATAAACTCTACTTTGTGTGGGCTCTTCCCACAGCAAAACAAAACCCAGGCTGCAGAACAAATTACATATGCAAGCATCATCCTTCCTCAAAGCAATTACCTCTGTGCTGTTGTAATTAACTCCATTTCAACCTGATGCTATCTAATGAATCAGGAATGTCCACGGAGTGGTCAGGAGATGTCTCAGAACACAAAACACACCCTGTTTGAACATGGAAAGCACCCCTCTGAATCCTACATCTTTGTCCAAAAATGTAAAGCATTTAACCTTTCAAATAAAACCCTGTTAAGTATGTGAAACAGGAACAGAACATTCCCTTGAAGTATGCATATTTTTGGATAAAAAACCCCATTGTTTCACAGGTAGTCTCTGAGTTGTATGAATTTTTAAATGGAATTACAGTAGGTACAACACTGCAAAGTGCAGGTGATTTGGGATCTTCAGTCCTACCCTCAAAATAACTTAAATTAAGGGCTTTATTCTTAAAAACACACAAAACTCTGTCAGAGCTCATCTGTTTAATTCTTTGGGTATTAAGGCTCTGACTCATTAGTACATAGATGAGCTTTGGAAAGCTCAGAAGAATTTCATGTCCCAACAATCTGCCCACTTTAGATATCTCAGGATATTACAGGACTAGTTTGGCCCCTGGTGAAGAGATGCTGCATCACTCTGCACTGGCATCAGTTTGGGTCTTTCCCAGAGCATCCAGCTATGATTTAAGCAGATCTGCAACTGCTTTCCCATGAGCTGAGCAATCCCAGGAGCAGAAATCTTTGAAGAAGAGCAGAGTCAAAAGCTTGGGGCCAGAACTGCTTCAGTGGGCTCAGCATAAGGCAGAATTTGTGAGCCAAAATCTTTGAGCAAAGAGGAGCCTGAGTTCAATTGCAGCTAACAGACCCTCCCTAATATATTTTTTTTTTTTATTAATTCTAATGAAGAATAATTGAAGACAAAAGTTATCTGTCTCTTGTTGGCAAACACAGACATGACCTGTACTTTTAGTTCACTGTTCCTTCTTTCACAGCAGGTCATTATTCTCATTAATTGCTAAGCTGCTGGCAGATTCCTTGGCATTTTGGGAGGAAAGATCAATCTAGATTTAATAAAGTGATCAAAAGAAAAGAGGTTAGAATTCTTTTGCTTAAAAGTCTGCCAAATGAGCAGCGTTGTGCAGACTGGCAGCAGCTTACTGAAACAGCAGCCCATTTCTCATCAGGGTGACATCATGCAGTGCTGGCATATTAATTACATCATATGCTCAGGGACAAATTTCAGTGCCAATCCAACACCATGTCTCTTCCTGACTCCATCCACTTACAAGTTTAAGGTGGGAAAAGTAGGCAGATGATAACACAGATATTATCTGTAATACAGATATTTAGGTTCAGGGGCTTTGGTTTTCCATTCATCATCATCATCATTCAGAGCTATTAAGGAATTTAGCATCAGATCTGAATATACAGGTTTTTCACTTTTTTGGTTTCAAATAATTATGATTTTTTTCTCTCACTCTTGACACACATGCACCATTCCTGCTTCCACATGAAGAGAAACTTCACACTGTTAAATCCATTTTATATTTAGCTCATGCACATCTGGTGAATTCTTCTTTTCCTGGCAGCAATCAGTCAGGAGAACAAGAGCTCACTTGGATGGAGTTAGTACCATGTCCTGTACCTTTGTTTCGTGGTCCCTGACAGAGCAGCTACTCATTTCCAGAACAGCCTTTGACACAGAGCAAGGGGCACAGCAACAGAGATGAGACAACACCAACTGGTGTGTTTTAGACAACTAAGTGCAATTAGCTTTTAAAAGCAATTTTTTTTTCTTTTTTTTTTTTTTTTTACAGGTAATTCATCACAGAGAAATTAAATCAAACCTTGTTTACTCCAAAACATACATCCCACAACAGAAACCTCAGGCAGCAGACACTCAGGCTGAGCTGAAAACAAGCCTGGCAGAAGGATGAAAGGAGTTGACAGCCTGCTCTGTGCTGGGATTTGGGCAGGGAAAAGGGAAGGGGCTGTGCTGCTGTTGCAATCAACTGCATCATGCTGTTAATTCAGTGTGAAGAGTAAACAGAAAGGGTGATTTCAAACAGCTCCAGACTCTGGTCACATGCTTAGAGGGCAAGTTCAAGCACCACCCCCAGAAGGGTGTGAAAATACACCCTGAGTAGGAATCAAGCTTGTGGAGACAGGATTCCAGCACAGCACCATGAGCACAAACACCTCAGCACCTGCAAGGAGGAGAAAAGAGAAGCTCCCCAAAACTGCTTTGGAGAGAACACTGTGACCCTTTGAGAAATGAACTTTTGATGAACCAAGCCACTGGATTCCACCACAAGTAGCAATCACATGCTGCCACAGGCCAGTATTTCTGGAAAATTCAATTTAAAAGCAAGCTCTGCAGATCTCTGTATTCTAAAGCTTAATGACATTCACACTGGAGTACACTGAATATTTGAAAAGCAGGGAACTGAAAAGGATTTTGTAGAAATATCTTCTGAAATGGTACATTTGAAAACAGTAAGATGCATTAGGAGGAAGCAGAAAGGCATGAAATTGCCTCAGAGAAAATGGCTTTTGTGAAACATGTTAATAAACATCAGTGAAATTAGAGATCATGATTGGCAGTTTTGTGCTACTTTCCACAGCCTGCTCTGACACTTATTCAGGGTAAATGAATAAGGAACTTATCTCCAGCCAGTGATACCAAGAACATCCCATGTTATTCTAGTTCATTGTGTCTTGGTACTCACAGAGATGAGGCAACTGTTGTTTTGGAGTGAATCTGAAGTGCTAAAGCAGGTGTCTTCTCTGGAACAAGGTGAGCTACTGCCCAAGCATTCATTTTATCACATCTCTTTTCTACCAGTCTGAGAATCTTCCTGTAGTATGCAATATACTGATTTTTTAACCCACTTACTGAGTAGGACTCAGCCCTCAACTGCTTGAGATGGGACAATTGCTCAGTTTAAACAAAATGGGGATTTAATGCTTTAGCTACATGCCAAGGGTATTCAGGATAAAGTCCAGGACCATCTGGGCTACTGAGACAGATTAAATGGGATGCAATTTGCTGTCAAGAGGTCAGACATGGGTCAGAGGAAAGCAAAGAGCAAGTCAAAGTTATGGCTGGAAAAATTCTGCTCTGTGTACAAGTTCCAATAAAAGCTTGATTTGGTTTCATTTGGGACAGTGGAGCTTTGATGGCTGGAAGTGCTGATAAATAATGCTAATTAGTCATTAGCAAGCACTATCTCTGCAAAGAGCTCTTCAATAGCTCCATACAGGGATTTATTCTACACAATATCCTTGTGTTATAGACCAGAAAAGCTGGTTTCCTTTAGCCAGTTTGATCTGCCTCTGTTATGCCCTCTCACTTTCTTTAGTCTCCTGAAATCAGATTATCTGCTCCTAAGTAAGAAGTACAGACAATTTACCACCAAAAATTATATATATATAATTTAAATATACTGAATATGATACCTACTGCAAATCTCAGTGCAGGTGAGACCAAAAAACACATGTCCATCATATCCAAAATGCCTAAACTACCAAACACTTGGTTACTGGGGCTCTGTTTTCTGATACATGTCACTGAGTCTCAGCTTGGCTGATTGGAGAGAGTGTATTTGAATTCTGCATGCAAAGCTGACACTTTTCACTTGCATATATCCAAAAAAAAAAAGGAAGTGAGACTGTAATACAAATATTAAAGTTAAATGGTGATCACACACATGCCCTTTTGGCCACTTCACATTTCCCACGGGGCAGGAGCACAGCATTAGACTGCAGAGATGAGTCAGGCTAAGAAACTCATTCTGTCTGGACCCTCAAGGGCTGCATCTAGACTCCAGTTTATCACCAGAGGCTGTGGCAGAGATCTTGCCCATAATTCTATTGCTGACTTTCTAATGCATGACATTCCTCATCCTGATTATGACTTTTCAGTCAAGCACAAGCAGGTCCCCAAAAGTGTGTCATGCAGATGATGCACAGATCTTCCTTGGGATAAAATAATCATGTTTTTAAAATCAGAGGAGTACATTCACAACTTATTTAAATCGTGCTGGGAAATATCCAATTCAAATGTGATGCCAGCATGGAAATTCAGAAAGACAACTACTTCCTACTTTATTTCTCAGAAATGAAAGAGTCATTTCTCTCCTGTCATCTTCTCCAATCATGCTTCTGTTTTGTGCAAGAATGCTACAAGGTTAACAGCACCCTTTGGATTTTCATTCCTCACTGGGGGCAGCTACAAAGTCTTGAGGGTCAGGATGTGCAACTTCAAACCACAAGAGCTAATTTTAGGATTCATTCTTGTGCCCCAGCAGCTCAGACTACAGTCACTTTGACAAGCAGTTGCAAACCAGCTCTGAGTGCCATCAGGAGCTGTCTTGTAAGCACTGCTTTCCTACCATTGCACAGCTCTCCATGGAAAAAGGAGTAAATCCTTACATTTTCTAGCAGAATTTACCCTCCCAGTGCAGAAGTTCCTCCTCTTCAGGTGGGAGCTCCTGTGCTCCAGCTTCCATCCATTGCCCTTGTCCCATCCCAGGGCACAGTGAGCAGAGGCTGCCCCTCCTCCTGACACCCAGGGTGTCCACCAGGACTCCCAGGTGCTTCTCCATGGAGCTGCTCTCCAGCAGATCCCCTCCCAGTCTGTACTGGTGTCATCTATTATTCCTTCCCAGATGCAGGACTCTGCACTTCTCCTTGTTCAACCTCATTCAGTTCTTCTGTGCCCAGCTCTCCAGTGTGTGCAGGTCTCCCTGAAGGCTGCACAGCCTCAGGTGGATCAGGCAAAGCTCCCAGTTCCATGTCATCAGCAAACTCTGTCCCATCACCAATGTCATGGATAGAGATGTTGAACAGGACTGGATCCAGCACTGATCCCTGGGGGACTCCACTAGTTACAGCTCTCCAGCTGGAATTGCTTACTGATCTACTTCCCAGTCTGCTTGTGTCCTCTTGGGTTCTGGGGTCAGGAGGCCTTGATCCCTTGAAAGTCTTTGATCCCTGGATATAACTGGGAGAGGCATGGAAGCCCTGACTGCAGAGCTGAGGGAGGTCTCTGCTGTCCCATCACAGTCCTGGTAACTCTCAGGCCTTTTGCCACATTTCCTGACATTCAGAGCTTCTCAAAGCTCCCCATCCTGCAATGATAAAACTGAGATGCTCAGCTTTCCTATTTTTTAATTGTGTACATTTGGGATTACAAAGAAAAACAAAAAATCTGTCAAGAGGGTCACCTGACAACTCATGAAACAGATGGTAAAGAAATAAAGTCACTGTTTTTAACCTCATTACTTTGGAAGCTCTGCCTCAGAGCTGCCAAGTACAAAAGTTGGCAAAAGGGGCATCACACATCTCAGTGCTGCCTCAAAGAGGTGGTACAACCTGCCCCCAAACTTTGATGGGGTTAAAAGGTAATTAATACTGTGGAGTGTCTCAGCAGGAACAGCTCACTCAAGTCAGGGAGTTCAAAGAAGCCAGGAATGGGGCTCTGTCAGCAGCAGCCCAAGGAAACCATCAACAGATGATGCTTTTTAGAAGCAAATCTACTCGACTGCTTTTGTATTTTCCAACTCTTGATTCTGTGAAAAATAAATTGCCAAAGCTGATGAAAACTGGCAAGGCCAAGCCCCAAGAGCCAATTATTCCCAGCCATTACTGCAACTGCTCCTGTGGCTCCCAGCAGCCCCTTGCCTCTAGCAGCTGGTAACAACAACAACTTGCATTAAAATGTATTTAGAAAATTTATTAGTAACAGTCCAAGTTAATTGTGGCAATTGTGCAGCTCAAGGTTGAGCTTCTAATTAAAAGGTGCCAAAGCTAACTAGGTCCTTGGTATGTATTGGAAGCAGATTGGTTTACTTTTGCTGTTCTTCACACAATCTGCCTCATTTAAGGCCATGAAATGGTAACAGTTTGGTTCAGTAACACCAAAATGGACAATAGAAAACACCTTCCTCAAAAGGGAAATTATTTTAAATAGGAAATTCTTTTTGCATAGTTGGGAAAAAGAAATAAAAGTTATTTAAGACATTTTGTTTTGAAATAACTCTAAAGGAATGAATCCACAAAATGCTGCCTGGGAAATAGCATCCATCTCTTCCACTCTGTCTGGGAGGGGGGTTGTGAGGGAAGAAGGGATACAGATAGTGTGTCCCAGTTCATTTTACCATTCAGTGAGCACTCCTGTTTCCAAAGAGCATCCACTTCACAAATCTGATGGTTTAACTGGTGATAATCACACACACAGAATGTCAGGGGTTGGAAGGAAGATCATCTAGTCCAGCCCCCCTGCCAGAGCAGGGGCACCTGCTCACCAAGTCACCCAGGTCATCTGAAACTTGCACATAATTCTTATGTTTCCAGAGTAGTGCCTTCCATGAATGTAATGAGAAATCAATAAAGCATAGGAAAACACACATATTTTGTCAAGGAATAGCTGGTTTCCACTTGCACTGAAACAACTCTGTTTACTGCAACTTCAGTAAACAGAAAAGTTGCAAGTCAGCCAGAAGTCACTGAAAAGTTTTGATTGAAATTAATAAAGGTATGTATCCATAAAAACAATTAGTTTAATGCATTTATGGCTGGAAATGTTCAATCTTCCAGTAAAATTTAGAATAAACTCCCATAGCTTCCTCAAAACCAGGGAGGGGACAGTGGCATCACATCCCTTTATGAGCAAGTTAGTCTCCTAAAAGGATTAAAAGAAAAAATCCCAAATTCACAGAAGCCTAAATAAATATGAAGGAGCTCAAGAGACACAGAGCTGCCTTGGGGACCAGCCAGCTAAACAGTCCTTGACAGGGGTTTGTTGACAGATACAGATGCATTCAGCCCTTCTCCCCTCCCAAACAGAGGGAGACTAAAGGCTGCTGAACCTTGAACAGTGAAGCTCTGCAGAGAGTGGCTTTGGTCAGAAATGGATGTGTTAATTGCTATACAAGTTAATTCCCACATTTGAAAGCAACATTAGAAAGTAGATCTACACAACTGGAGGGAGCACACACAGGAGAAGTTAAGCAGGTCATTTTTGTGTAGACAAGTTGTGATGTAGAATCTATGCTGAATATTAGTATTCTTTTTCTCTGATGCACTTAGGTGTGATCAGAACTAGAGCTGGTGAACCAGCAGTGAGAATGCAAATTACTGACTCCTATTTGCCTTTAAATAGTCTTCTTCCTTCATTAATTTCAAGTAATGAAACAGGAAAACCAAACCAAGCAAATCAAACCCCAGAAATATTGCTTGTATTTTATCAACATACTGTGAATGCTTTGACACTATTTCTGTTCTTTTTAAACAGACCAACCAGCCTAACAAATCAGCCTCCTGTCACCTCCAAGAGTCTTAACCTGGCAAAGTCCAAAGGCAAAAGTAGAAAGCAAGCCAGAGACACCACACTCTGCCAGGGAATCTTATTCTCTGTAGTTCTGTCATGGCAAGGACTCTAGAAAAAAACAATTAGGGAAGAATTAAGCATTTAACAATATTCAGCAAAGTGAGGATATGTTCATGTGAAGAAGTTTCATGTCAGGCCCTAAGTCCAGGCCAGGTTCAGTGGCACAGCTCTGCTTCTGCCAAGTGAAGAGAGAGAATGTAAACTCCCAGCTTCTGTACAGAAAGTCCTGGTACTTCTGGCATCTTCCCATGTCCAGTCAAAACAATCCCAGTAAAAGCATCAAGTGTTAATGAGGCATTTTGCTAATCTAGCAATCAGCATGTTCTTGAAGGCTTTACAAGGATGATGAGCATCCTCCCTGATAAACACCATATCTGGGCCCCTCCACACCATCCTGTTCTGGCTGCAGCAGATCCAGCCACTTGTTTCTCTTGAAAAATATATCCAGGGTATTTTTCCCAAGTCTTTTTTAACTGCACTGAAAATGAGCCAGCTCACTCACCTCTCTTTTCCACTCTTGATATGAAGCTGAAAAATTTGCCTGGTTGTGCATTAGAGCCATAAGCAGCAGGAAGAGATGTGTGATACACCTTTCAATAAAGAAATGAAAACCCATGTAGAGAGAACTCAAGATGTATACACATCACCCAACATGGGAAGGGAAACAACTCCTCAGTTCCCTCCTCAGGAGCTCTTCAGACCAGCAGAGAAGCTGTTTGCAAGAGGCTCATCCATTTCTCCATCCAACATCTGGCATGAAATGACTGACTTCTAAAGACAGAGCCACTAGAGGAATGGAGCTGGATGGGTGTTTGTCCTAAGCACCTCCTAGGCAAGCAGGAAAAAAAGAGTCTGGGTGAGACAAGTGCAGAGGACAGGGGCAGTGAAGGAGGGAAGGGATGCAGGGATGCACACACACTGCCTAGAAATTTCACATGTACAAATGAAATGTTAAAAAGAGCTGATGATCTTCAACAGTATTTCCTGGCCAAGTTAGAACAGATATATTTATTTCCCTAAAGAGAAATTTACAGAATTAGAAAAACAAACACAAAACCCCAAATATTTTTAAAGCCCCCTACACTTCAATTTAGTTGGTAACCAAATTTTTATGAGAGTTTCTCTTCTGCTTTCCAGTGAAGGGCAGATTGCTCAATAATCAGAGAGCAAAACTGGCCTGAGAAATATTTGTGTCTGTTAGCTGCAGCCCCTTACTGAAGTGAAGCAGCACCATCATAACATCTGCACACTCTCCTGGGGATATGTGGGTTTTCTTTCAAAATTAAACCTTTCAAGTATTTCTTTTCCTATAAAATTTTCTCCCCAGATCCAGCTTTATTGTAGGATGAATTCTTAGTTTGTTTTCTGACCTCATTTCTATCTTTCTTGATGACTTGCTTAGTACACATGGGCAGTGAACATCTGTGTTAGAGGTAGGTAGCCTCCTGATTTCTGTTTTTCTCCTTCTGTGCTCTGATGCCTTCTTTTCTAATGTATTTTCCAGGATTCTAAAATCACAGGTGGAAACTGCCTGTTTCTAATTTAGCTCTAATTACCTTTCATTCAGTTGAGCCTTCAAGCAGACTGGGCTGTTTCTTGGATATTAAAGTCTTAAAAGTTTCTCCTGCAGATTTAGGACTGTATATTCAATAAGTGCATGGGATTTTTGATTCACCATGCTCAGTGGGTTTTTACTTTTAGTGCCTCTTGGTTTAGAGGTCTCATTTCAAGCAAGTTCTCTCTTATGACAGCACTGAGAAAGGAAAATAGAGTTTTATCTGTGAATAAAACCTAAGGGTGTTCAAAGAAGATCTCTGGAATAGGAAACTGCCACTTACCTACCAAAGCTGCACAATCTCTTATTAATTCTGAGACCCAAGGCCACTGCAGGCACTGAAGAGCTAATGTTGTACTAGTCAAAGAGAAGATGCAAATTGAGAGAACTCAAACATTAGCTGCAGGGTTCAGACACAGCACATGTCCTAGTTTTTACCCAAGCCTTCATTAAATCAGCCTTCCTCTTCTTACTCCTCCACAAGGCATAAACCTGCCTCTTTCTCAATAATACACTGATAATATTTTGTCTCAGCCTGGGACTGGACCCCAGTCTCCCTCTAAACACATTGGTGCAAATACTAACTGGTAGCTGTGTAATTCTGCACTAATTATTCCAAAACCCAGCATTATTTTATACTCAGCAGCCTGCTGACTCATGATGAGAAGTGAACTACACAACAAAAGCCCTGAACAATGTCATATATAAAAATAACCAGCAGTTCAGAGCAGTGCCTCATACTGGGATGCAAAGAGAACACCTTAAACCATTAGGAAAGTTGCAGCATCTCATTAGTTTTAATAGCTCTTGATATGAACCCTGATGCCCAAGTATGGGATCT
Organism: Corythornis vintsioides; assembly: GCA_025447755.1. Classification (NCBI taxonomy): domain Eukaryota; kingdom Metazoa; phylum Chordata; class Aves; order Coraciiformes; family Alcedinidae; genus Corythornis; species Corythornis vintsioides. Next base: position 2,457 of record JAOEGS010017464.1, on the reverse strand, counting down.
CAGTACACCTGACAGCTCAGAAGACCAATGAAGCAAGCAGGGTTTGTTTGGTTTGGTTTTTAAACACTTGGCAGCAGCATTTCTGCAGTTTGCCCCACGTTGCCACTTCTACAGAATCTAATTCTACTGGTACTCTCCAAAAAAATTAAAAAAGGAAACAGAGTCCAATTAGAGCCAGTCATAAATATTAAAAAGTGGATAAATAATTAATAAATGCTAATTTTACCTCCCTTCCCGTGCCCACTAAAATCTGAAATATGCCTAGTGGCCCTTTCTGTGTTAGATTTAATTGGCTTTTTTTCCACTACATGAATTTAAAAGAGCACACTTCAATTCTGCCTATGGAAATTTTTTTGTCCCATCATTGAGCACAAAGGCAGATACTGAAAACAAAACCAGAAGCTGCCAGTGATTGTCATGTTTCAGCTAAATACATTTTCTGGGTACAAAGGAGGATATCTGTACCTTTTAAATGGGGCCAGAGCATTTTATTTTTGAGCAGTGCAAATATTCTTGCACCTGTGTGAATTTATTTGCATGACTTTAGTGTGATAATTCTCTTAAGTTGTTGCTGGCATAGTTCAGTTAATTCTGAACCCAAAATATATTTGAAAAATACACTGAAATGTCAAAACTTCTCACAGAGCAAGAATTTGATGCTGAAGACTGTGTGGTACTGATGCCTTCTCTGCCTTCCAACATAATCAACAAGATTGGTAAAAATTAATTTGAAAATTAAGAGTTTTAGTTTTATTTCATTCCCTTTTTTACACATTTTTTTACACCTTTTACAGATTGAGAAGAGGCTATGAGCAGCACTGGGAATCCCTCATTAGCTATTTCACTTGCCTGGAGCAGTGGGAAGAGTCCAAAAGAAGCCACTGAACACTGCACTCCCAACTTGTCTAATTTCTTATTTCTCTTATTTGTTAATTACTCTGTTTAATGACTTCAAGTTTCCATCTGAGCACAAAGATGCAGCAAAGCCTGGCAGTCTGCTTCATGGAATGCAGAGCTGAACAACTTGTCAATTAGCAAACCCCCTGCTAAAGGGTCTGACTCTGGCACTAATGAAAGAATTACTGTCAGATGTTATTATTTATTAGTTATAATACAGTGGCACTTTCAGTCCAAGGCCCACTGTGCCTGGCACAATGAACAGAATACATAGTTTTGTTTGCAAAGCCACAGCCTTATGCCTGACCCTACTGATGCTCTTTAAAACATGCAAGAAGAAATTATATTTCTATTAAAATTAGAAATAACAGCAGCAGTTTTTCCTCCTATCAGGAGGAAATTCAAGTTATTTGGATGGAGAGAGCCATCCCAAACCAAGGGTCCTGAAGACAGGAATACAGCAGGAGAGCATCTCATGCAAAAAAAAAAAACCAAAATAAATATCTATTAAACATCAACTAAATCCTACTCCTCTAAAAATGGAATCCATTCCTTCTTCTGTATTTCTCCTCTGACAAACTTCTCTTTTTCTGCCTCCTGTGCTAGAACGAGTTGGGCAAGTCATCCTGAGTGCATGCAACTGCCTGCAGCCAGAGAGCAAGAGGCAAGCAGGGGTTTTACAACTCAATTTGCAAGGGCTCAGTGGCTGACACTGCTACTTGAATTTTCCAGAAGAGGGCTACACATGCAAGTGGGTGTTGGAGGTAGAAATGTCATCATTTCTGTCATCTCCTTTTTTTTCAGGTCCTAAGAGAAAAAGAGCAAACTGTCAGTGGTGCCAGATCACCTCAATCCAATTCTGTCTCTGCAACAGCCATCCCCAGCAAGGACACAGGTTTTTCCCTCCACACACTCTGCAAGCAGTCAACATCAAAGACAAAACTGCTGCAGTGAAAGCCCTACTTAAGCTTTTATATTTCTAAGTGGATTTCTTTCATTTTCTTGTCTGTTTTCTTACAAGGCTAAAAATACATCATTGTGTTGCAGGATTTGGTGTCAAGGGTTTAAAGTAGGAACAGAACAAGGGTCTGGTGGACCCTGTTGTACTCAAAATAGCAGCTAATTAAGATGACATGGGGAAAAAGCAAAGCATCAAACACAGAGCTGCTGCAGCCTGTCAGCTTTGCTACCAAACTTTGGGTGTGAATTACACACACTAATTACAGCAACATCTAATGAGGAGAAAGTGTTCTGGGGGTCTCCACCACAGAGCAGAGGAGATCCAGCCTTGCTGTGGGGAGAGCATCAGCAAGATGATTTCTGTTGCAGTACCCAAAGGTGCTGGAGGTTTTCAGCCCTGACAGATATTGATAAGACCACCTAGGATTGAGTTACCTGAAGTTAGGCAAGAAGAAACCCTGAGCCAGGCAGCCAGTCCCAAAATACATGGCAACAGAGCAGGTGATTCCATTGGGCTGCCCAACTCCCAACATTTTGGTGCTTTGCATATAAAGAAAAAAAAAAAACAACCCACAAAAATATACATTTAAAAATAAAAAT
>JAOEGS010017462.1:12070-33880 GCA_025447755.1 Corythornis vintsioides | reverse complement strand
CTCAGCCTCCTCTTCTCCAGGCTAAAGAGCCCCAGCTCTCTCAGCCTCTCCTCATAAGGGAGATGCTCCACTCCCCTTATAGGTACAGTTCATTTGCCTGGAGGTAGCACTTTACTATCAGAAGTCTGAACACCTCTAGACTTTTTTTTTTCAAATGACTCAATGGTTACCAAGTCTTTCTTATTTATTTTCTTGGGCTAGTTACTAACTTCTACTATTGTTAGGTTTTGAGGTGCATGTGCTGTTTTGATCTTGCATGTCTTTGCTATCTTTTGGTTTTGAATCTGGTAAGAACAGTTCTTCTAACTGAAAATACAAACTGCTTTTTCATTTTTTTCCTATAAAATGTTCATATTTGAAAGCTCAGGCCCCCAGAGGGAGAAAAGGGAAAAGCTGTCTTTGTGCCAAAACTGATCATATATATATATTTTTTTTTTTTATAATGAAACTTGTGTCATTTTTAAATGGAGCTTTATGGTCACCTGGCTGCACATTTGACTTACGTGGTCATTTTCTTTAAACATAATTGATCAGAGGAATTTTCTATGTTTGCTGCTTCTTGTGAGACCATAGAAATACATAGTCTTCCAAACTTAAAATTTGTGAACATAAATTTGGTTTAAACGTCACTATAGTTATGAAATATGTTAGTGGGAGATTCCCACTAACATACCTTAATAGAACTTAGAAGTGAGACCTGCTATGAAAACAGCATATTTTGCTCCCCTTTTCCTCTTTCCCCTTCTCCCCCAGTAACTTTTTAGAGGCACTTGAATAATTTTTGTGTTAATGTACTACCATTTTTCTTTATGGAAAGGCATCAAATTGTATTTTCAAGCTGAGAATCTGGGTAAAAAGTTGTTGGGTTGTATTTGTCCTATTTGGTGAATTGCTGTAAAATAACAATAGCAGCATAATTTGCATAATCAAGGATGTATAGGATAGGGTGGATACAGAAACTGTTTCTAGATTTTGGATCATTTGGCACAGGATTAATGGTAGGAGGTAATAATATTCTGGGTTTTTTTTTTATAGGTCGCCTGGAGGTACTCCTCATTCTAGACCAAAAAAGAGGAAAAGTTCAGACTGGGATCCAGTTACTCTACTAACTCATGCACTAAAGCAGAAATTTGCACATAGAAATTATGAAGAAGATGATTCATTGGACAAAGAAAATCAATCTTTTGATAGCTCCCCATTTTCTAGTCCAGAGATCTCACTGGTATGTTGTTATAGAAGAATGTGCTCTTATATTCTTGAAGTGACTGCTGTTTTCATGGATAGTTACAGGGTATTTACAAGTATACAACTTGTCTACAGTATTTTTAAGCCATCAGCCTAGATAGTTGCTTCCCCCCCACCAAGTATAATCAAAGCAGAGAAATCTCAAATTCAAATTATTTTGGATGGATTTGCACTAGTAAATGCACTTCCATTTATGCCAAAAGAAAAACTTTAGAATACTTGACTTTAATCTCACAGTTGAGGGAACTATGGACATTTGCTTGAAGGTAAGTAGAAGGTATCCACACATAGAAACTGTGTTTCTAGCTAGTAATGCTAACAACTTATCAACTAATTTTACAAATAAAGATGTGTTAGGAAGGCACAGAAAGGTCTGACTAACATGTACTACATATTCAGAAATCAAAATTAAAGCATCAGCTGTAATATTTTTATTTGAGGTAGTATAATTTCCATACAATTTGCATCTTTATCCAGGTGAGATGTGATTCTGAATGCTGTTACAAAGCCCATGAAAAATACAGGTTTTGCTGTGAATGTGAAAAGTGTGGTAGATGAAGGTGATCAGACTAAGGTAATTCTAAGTGCTGGTTTCTGTAGAGCAGCCTGTGCAGGCTAATTCAGTATACACAGTCTGGCAGTGCTGTTGGTTCTTTGGTGGAGACTTCCACAAACTTCCTCAGAACAACTTGGATAAGATGGATAGAAATAGGTGGCAGTAATTTAATCTGCACATTTCTGCTTATTACTTCTATATTTACATCTTAAGAGTGAGATAAAGATTTGGACTGTGGCATTTGTTAGTCTAATGGAAGGAAATAATGCAAAAACCTATCATGGAACTCCAGACATTTGAATGCTGCTGCTTATATGCATAGCTACCTGCTTTGCTGAAAACATAAGGAAAGACAAGGTGTGTGCTTGTATTTCTGGCTATAATTATTATTTAAAACTACTTATTTTTTATTGCAGCTGCCACAAGGATTTTTGCAAGGAACGTTTTATAGACTGTAGTGAGTTGATGGCTCTGATGCAGTCTTAATATATTTCCTGTTGTCTTCTTCCTTTCCCCACTGCCAACTCCAGAAGGGGAAAAATTAAGACTTAAAAATACCCAGGCTTGTGTTTCAGGTGCTGTCGACCATTGTATTGCAGAGCTCACATACCTGATTCTAGGTACAAAGATTAGAGTTAGATTCTGGAACAGCTTGTTTATGGAATAGCTTTTGTTCCAGAATCAAGCAGCTGAATTATAAAGTCCTGGTAGAGAGACTGCTTAAGGCAGTATAATCTGCAGTAGGTACAGGAAGGTGGGCTTTTTCTGGTTAAAGCAGAATAACCTCATAGGCCACTTTATTTATCCTGGAGTGCTTTGAAGAATAAATGTCCTTAAAGCAATTGCACAGGCTTACTGATTTATTCTTCCTACACTCAGGGAAGTTTAACAACTCTTCCATACTGTCTCATATTGTAAATATCTTCTCATTCAGTTGTCTTGGGTATAATTTTAATTCCATCCCTGCTTCCTAGGTTGGACATTGCAGTCTGAAGCCAAATGCAAAATCTAGCCCTGCAAGAACTGATGAAGTTAAACAGGCGCCAACATGGAAACTGAGAGCTCGTATTTAGTTGATGGAGACTTCTGAGGAAAACATTGTGTGTCCAAGTGGCAGGTCTACTTTGAAACTGCTCTAAGGTGCTGTAATGTGGTCAGAACACATCCTGTGCTATTGAAGTTTGGGTATTGTAAAAACTGTTTCTTTCTTCTTAGTTTCCCAGCAGCCAACCTGTGAATGTGATGCTTTTATGAGAAGTACAGAACCAAAATAAGTCTTTCACTGCTATGGAGCAGTGTGTTTGAAACCTGGGAAATGCAGGAAAAAAGTGTGTGTGAAAGCTGCCACACCAGTATTATTTTTGAGGTGTGTTCTGTTTGCACTCCAGTGTAAATAACAAGGAAGTGTAAACTTTTTGTTAGTGTTTATATGTAACTGACTATATATATAGGTAGCTAATAGTGTTTCACTGGAATGGTATAGTTGCCTCAGTTTCCTTTGCAGTTTGCTGATGCAACTCCATGTTCCATGTGCCAACAGTATCCTGTTTTATTTTGAGTTAGTGGATGAATTTTGTGTTTGTGAAACTTTGTTGGACTTTAAGTAAACTGCAGACTATCTGTTAAATGCCTGTAATATGGAGCAGCTGTGTTCTGAGGTAAAATAAACCTTGTAGAGAGATTTGATAGCACACAGTCTAAAATCTGTGTGTAAATAAACATTTAACTTGACTTCTCTGTGTCAAGTCTGTTTTATTCACAAGATTTTATGAAATAAAATTTCCTTTATGTGATAGATGTTTTTGGTAGTGGCATTTTGTGTTGAAGTAACTTTTTTTTTATCTTAAGAACTGACTAGACAACTTCTTAAATTGTATTACCTAAAATTAATGAAATAGAACTTACAGTTTTCCTGCCAGAGAACCTGATGGAGTCTCTTGTTGTAAGTATTTACAAACTTAATATGATCTACTGCTTACAGCAGCTTAATCTTTTCTCTACTGTTCCTGATGTATAAAACCAAAATCTTGTCTATTACAGTTAAATGTGTCCCTTGTATATCCTGTGTGTCTTATTTCCTTGCTCACTTAAACAGAGACTGGTAGCTGGATTCCCTCCTGCTGCTGGGTTTTACTTGCACAGTTATGAGTGATTACTGTGCAAATCCCATAACCTCTGTTTCACTTTTAAATTCTCTTTTGACTAAAACTGGAGCCTAAGTGACTTGCTATTTTATGCTTCTAAAACTGCCTTCTATTTTTTTCAGAATTTACTAATTATTAAACTTTTCACATTCTTCCATTCTTCTCTGTCCATAATGGTTTGACTTTCTCTTTCCACTTTCAACATACACATTTTCTGCATTCTCTGCCTCATCTTATAACTGCTATGAAATCCATACAGAATAGCCAGCCTGGCCCTGTCCATAGCCATCTTACCCTCTTCTAAGCACCCCCCCCCCCATTATTGTCTGCTGCTCTGGTCTTTGATATTCTAGGGCAGCAGGCAGTAGCAGTGAGGGAAGTCTACTCCAGTGCCTACAGAAGAGGATGTGAAGGCAGCTGAGTCCTGGTGAGCGTAAAGCAAGGGAATCATCTCCTTTTTGCTCAGTTTGAGGTGGAGCAAGTTCTCTCCTGTGTTGCATAAGCATTCACAGATCCAGGGGATTGTGGGGTTGTGGCCATTCCATTGTGGCTGTCAGAGTTGGAATTCTTGCTCTTAGAGACTGAATTAATCTGCAAAGCCCTAAATGCAGTAGTCTCTCCTACCTCAGTTGTACTGTCTCTCACAGAATCACAGAATGTTAGGGGTTGGAAGGGACCTAGAAGATCATCTAGTCCAACCTCCCTGCCAGAGCAGGATCACCTCTCCAGGAAGAACTATTATTTTGGACTCCTTTTGGTACTTTTTTTTTTCTGTTGTTTTCAGAGTTCATAATTTAACTACAATTTTGACCCATAAAATATTTTTGTGGTGGGAATTTTGACTTTGAAAGTGTGTTTTTCATTTTGGAAGGGGATTCTGGAATTCTCTCAAGAAATTTCTTAAGTACCTCTTACACCAAGTATCTAATGTCAGACCTCAGAGGTATCCACAAATTTTAATGAGCTGTGTGACCCTTCAGGTTGTTGAGTACTGTCTCTGATTTTTGTGTCAGTCTGATATCAAGTGTGTAGTACTGTAGTTTGTATAGCTGATCTGCTTCCTTAGCAAAAATAGTGTCATGGGCCATGTGATTTAATTTTTTTTATTTTTAAAAATAATTTTATTTTCCCCCAACTATGTACCACCTACACATAATGAGAACAGATCCTTTCTTTTATGTAGTTCCCGGTGTAAATTAAAGTTAGGCACTGAGCCCAGGTATACTTTAAGGAGTCTGTGGGTGGCAGCTGGTAACATCTGACAGTTTTCAGGACTAAGAAGTTGTATACAACTTGAGACAGTGATGTTTAGTAATGAACAGGATAGCACCCACTGAAGAGACTTTTTTTTTTCTCCCTTTGAGGAAATGTGGCTTTGTCATCTTATTTTCTTTAACTAAAACATCTGTATGAACTCTGAACTCATCTGTATGAACCTCTCCTGAAATGGGAATTTATTTTTTTTAAAAAAAAAATTGAGTTCTCTGTGTGTGTGAGAAGAAAAACAATGTGTTACTTTTGTTCCATTTGTGTTTCTATTCCTCTCTACATTTGACTTTCTGCTTACATTTTCACACAGGCTACTTGCCTGGAAGTTCGAAGAGCTTTTAAAGCAGATTATTTCTGTAGGTAGGTAGGAGTTTTCGGACTCTCATTTTGATTTTGTTGTGATAGAAGCATTCACACCTTTTGTTTAAGGCTCATTTAAGTGTTTAGTTTGTCTTGGGTGTTAAATAAGAACCACAAGCAGGAGCCTAAATTCCCTCTTTAGGTACCATGGAGGTAGCAGCACAGTGGGCAGGAGTGGAGTTGGCTCCGATTGTGATAAATTTCTGAAAATAACAATTTTATTTGAAAATTTTGGAAAAAAAAGATGTATATAGGGATAAATTCTGCAGATGAACTGCATGCAATTAACCACAAGAGAGCAGTGTTATAGCAGATCTCTATGTGGCAAGTCTTAAATACAGAACTCTCTTTTACCGATGGTAAGGTCTAGTAGCAGCATTTTATCTTTTTATCTTTTTAGTGGTATTCACTAAATTATAGAGCAGTGTTATGGTGAACTATGTCTATGTGTATTTGGATTAGTAAAAAGTCAACAGGGGGTTTGTTTATTCTTTTAGTCACAAAATAAATCTGCTACTTCATTTTCTAGGAAAATAGGCAGATTTTATGTGGTGAGTTAAGAGCTTATCTGTCAGTAGGCTTTTTCTGAAGAAATTACCTCTCATATCACATGTAAAATGGCTATTGGAGAAAATTTCCATTTGGTGTAGTATATACTTCATGAGCAATTCCGTGGAATTACAGGGATTTTTGTAAATAACTGGTAGAATATATAGATTAATATGCTGTTTCTTACTGTTTAAAAGTCAAAGTGGCCATCTGACATGGATATTCATATTTTTATTTCAAAATAAAGATTATACTATGCTTCTGTATTCATACATGTTGTCTGCTCATCACATGTAAACAAGGACTTGAACAAGTTGAGGTGCATTGATAAAGCTGAGTAAGCTTATGTTTGAAGGTTTGGGCAAAGTTCAACCTTCAGTAATGTTTCCACATCACTATCAACTTCATGAGAGTTGCTAGAGTGGAACTGAAGGCAGTATTTCATAGAATAATAGAATGCTTTGTGTTGGAAGGGACCTTTAAAGGTCATCTAGTCAAACCACCTTGCAGGAAGCAGGGACATCTTTAACTAAATCAGATTACACAGAGCCCCATCCAGCCTGACCTTGAAGGTTTCTAGGGATGGGACTTCTACCAACTCTCTGAGCAACCTGTGCCAGTATTTCACCACCCTCATAATTTAATTATTATTTTCCTTATATTTAGTAAAAAACTACCTTCCTTCTGTTTATTTAGCTACTTATTTTTAAATAAGTAACTTACTGATCCAATCACCATGATCTTTACAGAAGCTGTACATTTATGATCTCTGTTCTTTCTACCTGTGCTTCTTTTTTAGTACTTTGTAGTTTACTTAATGGGGAAAGTTAAAATTGATTGTTCCTTCTCTATTCTCTGCTTTTTAGCTCTTACGCTGTAGCACAGCAGCTGTATTTGCTGGGAGGCAATTGCCACTAAGCAACAGCTGCAGATACAAGGGAGGAGTATGAAGAACTTAGTTTTAAGCTTAGTTTCTTCTGTTGCCTACAGTTGTTTGAGGCGTTGACATATTTTACAGCTTTTGTCTTGTTTTTTGACAATGAGAGCTTGTAGGAATCTGTTAAAAGGCCTCAAAGTATGAATCAGTGAGGCTGGTTGTGTGTTCTACTACTGAAGTGAGGGTTTTTTTTGTCCTTTATGGTACATGTATTATGTTGTTTTTTTACTTAATTTTGTCTGGCCAGTATTTTGGTCATTTTTTTTCACTATGCTTTTTCTAATAGGTGTATTGCTTGACTTATATACTATGTTTGTCATCTACTGGAATGGGCTTGATAAGCCAGGCTTTTTTTGTTATGCTCCTTCCTTTCTTGTGAGGAAGTGTTTCTGAATAGAGGTCGAGCTTAATGTTCTTGTTTTTAATTTTATTAACTTAGGACCTGCATGTACAATGGGAAAATAATCTTAAAGTCAGTATTTTGTGACAATAAAAACAGCTAGTTTGATGTTTTACTTTGATTTGGGTCAGGTGAAATGTGAGCTTTATCAACAACCCCTTATCTGCACATTTCACCACTCAACCAGATGAAAAACATTTGAGTTTGCTTCTTATGTCTTCTGTTCCTTTCATATACACTGTCTGTATGGATATGAGCTATATTAAGGTTTTACTTATATTTTTTTTTTCTTTTACAAAAAAACCCAACCAAACTTCCAGAAAATCTTTTCCCACTCTATTATTTCTAAGTAGTTGCATAGCCTTTTCTTTAAATTTTGAAGGGTATACATTGTATTTTCTATATTAGAATAATGAAGCTGCTAGTGAGACTGATCTCTATTGAATAATCTATAACCGAGTTTGTCAATCATATCAGGGGTTTTGATGTTGAGTTAGAATTTTGAGGTCACAAATAAAATAAATACATACTATGATAAGTGAAATAAACAGAGTACTGGAGACCCCACTTTTTGCTCTGTAAGTTATTGGTGCTGTTGCTAGGAGAAGAGCATGTTAGCAAACCTCTAAGCTAGTAGCTTCCTGTGGAACCCAGAGAAACTTGTGCTATTTCTGCATACCTGTACAAACACACAATAATTGTCTTCCCTGTACTCCCATTTTCCTATTCCCTAGCATAATAAAAGCCATGGAGAAACATTGCATTGTGGTCATAGTACTAAGTCCTTCCTCTTTTTTGAGCATACAAATCTCTCTTACAGTAAAGACCTAGTAGCTTTGAAGAAAATTATATGTGGCTAGACCTTGACTGAGCATAATAATAATGAATAGATGACCTGATAAGAGTTGAGGGTCATGAACATCACACCTGGTAATGGTCACTGCCACTTTCATTTGGAAGTTGTTGTTGTTCTGTTGTTTAAACAAGAATCACAATCTCATGAATTAGATAGATTTTAGGAAAAGTGAAAAATTAACTTCAAAAAAGGAAGGATCTCTAACTGCTACTGAAGTAATTCACTAATATAGAGGTGAGTTAAACTCTGCTTGCTAGAAAGAAAAGCATTAAACTGCAGCTGGTTAAGCAGTTTGAATTGGCAAATTCTGAAGAAGCTGGGCTGAAGGACATGGCTGATCTTTTATGTTCACTTGGAATAAACCTTGGAGTAATACATAAATTAAGAAATGTATTGTGGCATCTAAGGTTTCTTTTTAAGAAAAATGGGGTAGAATGAGTGACTATAGGCCAATTAGTGTGCATCAATTCTAATTAAAAAAAAATAATCTGTGTGATGGGATCCCATTGCAAATTTGGAAATATTTAGATAACAGGAGTGATGTCACATGACTTTATTGGAAAACAGATCTTTTAAATAATCTTTGACAAAAAACCAGCTGTAATAGAATAGTGTAGATTAAAATATAGCACTTGTATTACCCACAAAATAGATGTTAAATGGATGTAGAACTGAATAACTGGCAGATAATAATAATCACTGAAAGGAAGTATTTCAACTAGGGTTATAGAAAATGGTTCTAGGTTAATGCAATTTCATAGTAATGAAATAAGTGATAAAATTTGTGGGTAATTAGAAAAAAATATATATACTGAGAGAAATAATGAAGTTGGGAATAATGGCACAAAGCCATACTGATAATGCCATAGTAGGTTAGGTTGTCAGAAATGTCTTCTATGTTCTAGTACAATCAATTGGAAAAGAGGTTTTCTTCAAATTTCTAGGTTTACTACTGTATTCTTTCATAAACAGAAAATCTGTTTGAAGTGATTTCTCTGTGAATGCCAGAAGAAAAAAAACCACCACCCAAAACATGTTAAAAGCCTCTTTCTCTGACACAGAGAAACAATGCTAACCAGTAGCAGGAAGTGAAAGGTAGTATCACTGAAATCAAAGTGCATTTCAATAATATAGTGTAACATCCACAGCAGGAAGACTCATCTTTATTTCCTCTCCGTGGAAGAACCCAAAGCTAGTTCTACAGTGAACCAAGTATGGGCTGAAACAAAACCAACAAAAAACCCTTATGGCCTCTGATACCTAGTTGACCAAGGCTTATAGGCTCAAGTCTGAAATACATGGGTCACATGAACTTTCTAAGATATTTTTCTTGTCTGAGTCACCTTTTGACAATGGTGTTGTCTTTCTCTCCCCCTTACTTTATTTTCTGCAGAGAAGTTTTAAAGTATCCTTATTTTCTAATGTAACCCAAATACCTTTACTAAGAGCTGATCTATTTAGAAAACAACCTATATTAAATACATTTCAAAAATACTTTGTTTCACAAAGGGAGGAGCCTGTGCTACTCTTGAAGGTTCAAACATCTGGCTGATATTCAGAGCTTTGAGAAGACTATAATGGATCTCAGCATTTAAGATGTGCTGTGCCAGCTGAAAAATGACATCTGCATTATTATATAAGATGCCCCTGAGAGCACTGTAACACCCACAAGCAAAACTTGAAGCTGTCAAATAACTCAGGGAGTGTTGAAATGCCTTTAAATTAATGGCACTGAGGTACCAGAAGGAAAGAACTGCAGTTGGACTGGTTAAATAGATTCCTTCCTCAAAAGATGCAGCAAAATATACAGGTTTTTTTGAGGTACTTTGAGGTGATCAGTTAAATTTTTCCAGAAAAACATAGAAGTTTAGTTACTTTAATAAGTAAGTAACTTCTGTCCTTTTATATCTAGCTCCTTACAGGATCCTTGGTGGTTTTCTTCTTGAGCTTTGAAGTAACATGATCAAAACCACAAATTATTATCAGATTATTTCTGTTGTGAAGCCTTGTGGTAGAAGTAGTAATAGTGTCCCTTGGGGTTGCCTGATTTTTAAGTAGAGCTCGCCTACGGGTAAGTACGGCACAAATAAGTAAATTCCACCTTTATCTAGCATTTGACGTACAGTGTGACTATTAAGTTATAATTGTCAAAATGCCAGATTGTTTTGTTAGTAGTTTATAATCTGAAGCATGAAAATGTGTAGGCCTAAAAAGTGAAACTTTTCAGAAGAAAAGGAAGGCTGTTGGTAATGTGAGGTTATATTGTGACATGTTTAGATCTTGGGCAGATGGAGGATTTGGCAAGACAGCTGAAGCCCAGACACTTTTCCTACACTCCTTCTCAAGCAAAAAATAATAGTATTTTAAACTATTTTATTAGTATTTTTATTAGTATTTTAATAATGTTTATTAGTTAAAAATACTTATAAGGGAAACTGAAATGTATACAATAATCTCTTAAATAAAGTTTTGTAATGTTATCAAATGTGCTTAAAAGAAAGTGTGACAGGAACTGAAGCTCACCTGGGCTTCAGGAAAACATCATGAAAGAAAACCAACCAAGTTTTATTGCAATAAATAGTTTTAACTAGGGAGAACTCAGAAATTACCAATGAAGACAGAAAATAGGTGGTTGCATGCGTGTCCTTGCTTCCACTTTGCTCAGTACCTTTCTCAGTTGGGGTGAAGTCTCTTGGGCCTCTCTCAAGTCTAGGTGACAGCAAAGCCACCCAAGAATGATACCAAGCTGTGTGGTGCGGTTGACATGCCTAAGGGCTGAGATGCCAACCAGAGGGACCTTGACAGTCTTGAGATACAGGCCTATATTAACCTCTTGAAGTTCAGCAAGGTCAGGTTCAAGGTCCTACACGTGGATCAGGGTAACCACCACTATCAATAAGGGCTGGCAGATGAAGTGATCAAGAGCAGCCCTGTGGGAAGGGACTTGGGGGTATTGGTTAATGAGAAGCTCAACATAACCTTGCTGCTTCTAGTTAGGTGGATCTCACACCTAACAGACTTGGTGCCATGCATACGTGCATATTAATTAGGCCTTAGTGGTGAAAAGAAAATAGTTCAAAGAACATAGTGCGAACACCAATTCCTTAATATGGTAGAACTGGTGATGTTGTCTTATTTGTTACATTAAGGTGAACTCCATTATGCATAAGTAAAATAGCGGGCAGTGACAAAGTCCAAAAATACTTGTATATATGGAATCTCATCCCAGTAATTTGGTACATTTCAAACAAAGTAATTCACTTGTGTCCTGATTTCTTAGTTGCTGACCATTATTTTTCTTCCCCTCTTCCCCCAGGAAGTTAGATTGAAATCTATTTATTCATTGCAAAACATCAAAGATACAAAAGTGTGGTCTTTATTTATTTTTGCTATATAGATGTTAAATTTTAAGTTTGCTATGTGGCTAATGTATTCTCATGACATCAACTTCCACATGTATCGCTTTACTTTGCTTTGCCTATATTTTGTTTTGAGTGAAAAAGAAGCTCTCAATCTGCCCAAATGTTGTGGTATTTTGTTTTTTTGGTTTTTTTTTGTTTGTTTGTTTGTTTGTTTTTGGTTTTTGTGGGTTTTTTTTCTTTTTTTTTTATAGGTGGTGGTATTAATAAAACTACAATCTTTTTTTCTTCTATCTCTTTCTGTAGGTTTTTCATGATTCAAAGTGTTTTTCACCACCCTTCCTTGCACTTCCCACTCTTGTACTTGCACTTTCTAGAGAAGGGTGATTAGGATGAAAATGACAACATAGATTTTATCTCTGAGTGATAGGAAATAATAGTACAACTTCTCTTCATCCCCATTTGTATGAGTTCTTATACTCTATTTTAGTCATAACTTCTTATGACACCCAGGTCCCCTTCCCAATCTATTACAATATATTTAAAGCCCTGCAGGGTATAGGATTCAACTCTTCTCTTTGAAATGTATTACCATTACCATTTGATGTGTAATTAATCTGCTGTTATGCACTCATCAGCTTACATATGTAGGTCTGCATGGCCCTTTGCAGACACTGAAGGTAGCTTTAAGGAAGTGGTGCTGCTGACAGCAAAATTAAATTATCATTGAATTGGATGGAGCTGTTTCATGATGTTTAGTCAAATTACCTGAGATCCAGCTAGCCCAGGATGTAGCAAGGTGATCCACTGGTTTTAGTAACAGAGCCAATTTAAGCGCTTTCTTTTCTATCCTATGGTTCATTTTCTGTATATCCCTAAATAGCTGTTTCAGACTTAACTATACACATCACTGAAAGATCAAGAGGTGTAGGAGTAGGAACACCATCATCCTGCCTTTTTGCTAAAAGCAACATATTTGGTAGTATACCCATGTTAGCTCCAGAGAGGGTTGGATTGTGTTAGACACTGGGGAGACCCTATCTTCTTCACCTTTAAGAAAAACGACTGTCTGTCCCCTAAATAATTGTTTGCCATAGGCATGTTTTATTGCTGCTTTTCTTAATGAATAATTATATTTCCCAGATTCTCCATTGGAGCTTTAAAATCACAGTTAAGTCTTCTGCCAAGACAAAAAAAAAAATGCCATATTATTAATTTGTCTTTTGCTGTTAAATTCAGTGATTATTTTCAACATACTAGTCTACATTATTTGTTTTGAACAATTAAACAACAGTGTGCAGTGCTTGTGCACAGTAAGAAAATATATTGACTTAGCTGTTCTTGAAAGTAATACTGCTAAATCTGTTGAGGAAAAATGGAGTGGTTTTCCAGTGCTATGTAAAACTTCTGGAGAAACCATCACAATTCCATCCATATATAGGACAGATCTCTAAGGGGCTTCAGTCTAGACTCTATTCTGCAGTCAGCTTACATCCAGGGGACACATAAAAACAGTTTTTGTTATGGTTCTGAAGGGTGGATTTTTTTTTTTATTTTAAGAAAGAGAATTTAAAATATTGGTTAAATAACATTGCAACCAAATTCCAGCTCCTGTATTCAGTTCAATTGTAGCATTTGCTCTGCACAAGCTATGTTAGTGTTGTTGCTGAAGACTTTTGAAGTACAGATAAATTATCACTTTAGAAATGTATGTCAAGAAGAAGAGTCCCAGCACTGGCAGAAATCCACCAGTGGTAAGTATTTCTCACTTAGAAATAATTATTAGTGTAGAATTTCAGTATTTCACATATTTTCAATTAAACTTCACAAGCATGTAATGTGTCTCATAATATATAACACAGTCTGCGACTGATAAACAAGAAAACAGAGATTAAAATTGAATAGTGATACTAAGATCTAGTTACAGGAACTGAAACAACAGTAAAAGATAACTGCCTCTTCTTTAAATACTTAAACAGGGAAACATTTTCTCTAGGGTTTGAAATCCTTCTGCTGCATGCTTAGGAGAGATCTATGGAAAGACTTGCTGGTAACTCCATTTAAATTCCTCCTAAGGGTAGGGTTAAATTTAGAGAAAAATTCTCAGACAGTGCAATAGGAAAGTGATTATTCTGTTGGTAGGAAGACGAGGTGGTGGGAGGATGAATCCAGCGGGGCTTTTGCTGATGTTTCCAGTCAACTGACTTTACCAAAGTTGCCAAAAAACCAAAACTTTGGATGCTTTTTTTTTTTTTTTTTATTAGTTGTCATTCTTTGACATGATGAATACTTACAGCAGTATGTTAAAAAAGATACGGTTAAGTCTCTTGGCATCACTGCATAGCAGTCACAGCATTTTCACACAATCTAGTGCTTCCTTTCAGAATGATGCATATGGCATATATATGCACATATGGGGGCTGATTCTTGGTCCCAGTGAAGTTGGTGAGACCAGTGTTTGGCCCATAGAGTTGTATAAGATATGTGAATATGTATATATAAAATGCTTTACAATAAACATGACATATACAATCTTGAATTCAAAGATAAGCAGAATATATTTTACATCCAAGTCAAACTTATGCTCTGCACTTAAATTGTATGTACCTAAAATATTGGATGGATTATAGAAACAAATAATAGAGTAATAGTTTGCACCAACCAAAGTCATTTGGATACATATTCATGGCATGAAGCTTGTCTTGGGTTTTTATTTTGGTTGTGTTTTGGGGGTAGCTTTTTTGGATTGCAGGATCTTAATTCAAATTTAAGTATTGATTTTTGTGGGCCATGAGCAGGGGAAGGTGGTGTCGGAAGGGTAATAGAAGTACTTTATGGACAACTCAACTGAGTGTCTTAAAATGTAGGGCTATAAATATGGTTGGTACCTTGACTGATACCTGAAAACAATAATTCTTTGAGTGCTTTTTCCTTTCTGAAGAGGTCCATTTGGAAGGGCTGGTATGTATCCTGTTTCTGTTTGGTTGGAAACTTTTAATAGAAATTTCAACCAGAGATTGGAAAAGCTGGTGAGATAGCTATGCAGTGTGAAAATGGGCTTATCTCATTTAATGTGGTAGCAGTCTTCTCACTGATTGCATGGGGAGACTTTGATGTTCATAATAAAAACCAATAGTTTATACAAAATTATTTAACCCATGTTGTAGATTAGATTAGATACAATTGCAGTTGATATGTTTTGTTGGTTTTTATTCTTTCATGGACTCAATCTCAGCTACTCTTCTGTGCCTGTATTTCAAAGATAAAACATTTTCAGTAGTCTTTTTTCTCCCCTTCTGGCTGGTGGCTGAAGTGTTGGCCCTTAAAAATCCAAAGGTAGGTAAAAATCTTAGCTTAATGAATATACATACGTGTTATTTTAACCAGCCTATAAGTTTCACTTATCACCAGTTTCTTTTATTATTATTATTGTTATAATAGATAATTTGCCTCTTTGATGGTATGAAATCTGCATTTAAAGAAGCTAGGTTTTAATCAAATGAATTATATTTGTGGGGCATAAAAGCACTTTAAGCTCCTGCTTTTAGCAGTTTTCTGGGGTTTTTTTCTTATATGAAAAAGTGAATTCAGTTTTAAAACTTCAGAATCTTTCAGCTGCACTGGCCCAGTACAAAAAAAAAATAATGTACAGGGGCTTTCTGTAAAGTGTCTAATAGGCCTGACAAGACAGAAACTGTATTATCTGCATAGATGTTTTTCTATTCTGTGCATCTAGCATTCCTTTGGCATCCTGGGGAGACATCCCAGTACAGAAGTGTCCTCCAAACTAGAGAATACCAAATATATATCACAACAGCATACACTGAGCACTGTTGGATTGGCTGTATCAGGTAGGTTTGGCTGCTTCTATGGCAAATCAAAATGTTAGCATTTTGTATCACAGACCCCAGTGAATCTGTCTGCCAGGCATCTGTTGCCAGAGCCTAAGTTTTCAGCGCACTTTTGCCTAGGGCACCTGAAGCAAACTGGCCAGGACTCAAACATTTGTAATGGGTTTGGCTCACAAGTGCAGAAGTGTTTCTGAAGCCACTGTAACCATATTTCAAGCAGTGTTTCATTAGACAAGGTGATCAAAATCTAGCAAGTATGTTCAGTGCACCAAAAACCCCCACAACTTGTACATTTTAAGAGCGGCTTTTCAAAGTTGGGAAGTTTTAACGTGGTTATGAGCAGACTTGTAATGGACCCTGTAGGCTCTAATTACAGAAAAGATCTTGGTGTTATTGTAGCTGTAACAGAACTTGATTTGTACCTAAGCTTTCCTGTTGAACCTTTTCTCTGAAAGCTCCTCAGAAACAGCTCAACCATGGATCTTTCAAGAGCTTTTTATGCTGCTAGACACAGGGTTCAACTAAACTTCTGAACATTTAAAAAAATTATTTGGACTAGCTGGAAAATGGCTTCAATTTCTCAGTAAAAAGACAAACAAAGGGAAATTATATCCTTTTGTATGTACTTTAATGCTTCTAAGCAGAGCATTACATTGTTCATGCAATGTCCTAACTGATCTAAATCTGTCAGGAGAAGGAAAGGTACACCTAAAAAGCTGCAAAGTGAGGTGCTCCCACCCTCACAATCAAGTGGTTAAAAAGACATTTTTTCTGTAGTTAGAAATAATTTTACTCTGCTATAACTCTCTCCTTTTGCTTGTTACAGTACTTGTAATATGTGTGCCCCATTTACAAGAGAGAGGAGGAAGAATGTTTTCTACTGCTTAAAGCTTACAAAACAGTAGAGAAGAAAATCATTGTTTTCAGGATCCTTGTGTTCTCATAGTGATTTCCACCTTCCTGTTTTACTGGGTTTCAGTCTCTTTCTCTGAAGATGGAAGTCCAATGTATTAGTAGAGTTTACTAAAACTAAAACTTTTTATTTTCCTTTAAACATATTAGTCACCTTATGACCATGATCACTTTGTGTAATCAATTCCATATTCCCCATAGATGAGAAAAATTCTATTTTATCTCCCCTTACACTTTTATGAGTAAATAGTATCTTCCTCAAATAACAACTTAAATAGCTCTTTGTTGGCCTCTCCAAGGTATTCACGTAACATAATCACCTGGCTATATTTGCTAGTTCTTTTGGAAAACATCTATACAGATTTGATGTGCTTGGGGTTAACAACAAGACTGTATTTTACCTGAACGCAATTAATTTTGCTGGGGGCAGAGCAGAAGGCAACAATCTCCTTGACACAATACAGTAGTGTCTGAGAATACAATCTCACTGAAATGATGGAATCTGAAGTTTTATAATCCAAACTGAGGTTGTTTATAGCTCAGATAAGGCCAATGTATCTTTCACACGAGACCACTGAAAATTCCTCAGCTACTATGACAGTTACAAGGTTCTTCTTGATAGTCTGACTACAGCGTGGGTTTTTTTCCTTCTTTGTGTGACATTCAACTAAAAGTCAACTGAAGTTGATTTTTTGGTTTGTTTTTTTTTTTTTTTTTAATGCAAAGGAAAATACAAATGCATTTTGATGTTGGCTATTTAAGGAGGGAAGGTGGGGAAAAAGTCAGCTAAGCTGCAACATAACTCGAGAGAACAGCCGGACTCAAAACTATTAGAATGTTGTGCTTTGTAGACCACTAAGCTATTTAATTAAAATTCACACTCTTGAAAAAATTACAATCAGGTTGAACTGTCAAATTATGTGGTGTTGCTGTGATTTATATTTCTATTTTATTTTTTTTCCCTATTTGTTTTTTAAACTTAAAACTTCAGGCTCAGTGAAGCATTTCCCTCTACCGAATGTGCAAGGTGCCATGGATTAACAACACGGACCCATATGGAATGTGTTTGAAGTTTTCAAAAAGTTATCCTGTCAGATTTCATTCTTTAGTAATCTTTGATACATCTTGGATAGTGGAAAGGCAGTTCAGAATCATGTCTTGTGATCGTATGATTTTGGCAGCTATAAGAAGATGAAGGATGCTTAAAGTTAAGGCTTTTATCCACAAACAATGGTGTATATTAATAAACTCTATACCATATTTACAAGTGCTTTCTCTTGTATTAAAACTAACAGTATTCTGTTCACAGTGCCAATGTTTTTACAGGTAGCAATCCCACAGTACTCCAATATTTTGGCATGGGAATCAGTAGCGTTTTGTATTTACAGAAAATGTACACATATGAATATAAACATGTTACTTGAAACAGTACTCAAAAGATAGATCTGTTCATGTTTTAAAGGTTTAGACTGTACAACACCTTCCCTTTCGGTTCTGAGGGAATACTGTTCCTTGCAATGAGAAGATGCCCAGCTTTTATCCAAAGTGGCTTAAAAATGATTACCAAAACGAGCCTTGTAACACTGGAATTGTGTATACGGAGAGTGACTTCAGTCCAAGGTTTATAGATCTGTTGTTTAGTGCACAGAATACAAAAGTTAAAAAAGTTTCTGTTTTAATTACTAAAATAACCAGACTCTCTCTTCCCTCTGTAAGCGATGCCACACTCAGTCAGTGTCCTCTGGATGCTGAAGATGCTGGTGGTTTAATGTGCAACACAGCTGCCAGCTGGAAAGCATATGGCGCTCTGGGCCTATATACATATGTCACTTGTGGCAAATGAATGTATGACCAAGAGTGCCTCTGTCTCCCATGTTCTCTCAGTTATCCTCCCTGCTTCATGGCAGCTGTAACCAGCCCAGCTTCAGTGCTGCTGCCTGGGACTCTGCATTCAGGCAGTTCATGATCAGAAGTGACAAATGACATCAGGCATGCGCAGAATAAAGGGAGGAGAGGAACGTGAAGGAGATCCAGAAAAGAACCCAGCAGAACCATGGGCTCATTCATGAGGACCCTTACAGCTTCTGCTTTGCCATTTCTTCCCTTTCCAGTCTTGACAGCAGGGTCCTAGCTGTTTTGATTGCTGCTGTGATCAAGACAGAGTTAGCAGTGCTATAAGCAAAAGTGCAAAGCTGCCACTAAGGAGTCTCTTCCTTATTTAAAGACTGTTCTTGGCTGCCAGTCACTTGACCTGAGTGGTCATTGCTTCTACTGCTGCTGTGCTGCTTGTGGAGCAAACTCCTCCACTTGGCCTTGTTCCTCCTGAGATGGTTTAGCATGTTTTCAGATAGGGGGGTATCACCTGTAAACTGGGCCCACCTCTCAAAGAGCGGCTCTACGATGTACGTCATGAACCCTGAGGAAACATGCAAAGGACATCAGGTGAGAAACAAATTCATTCCATGAGTGTGTTGCCCCAAAGAGCGTCTCAGGAGGATGCAGCAATGTCAGTGGGAAAACCCTGATGAGAAATAAGAATAAACTGTTGACCTGCTATTAATTCCATTTGAAATACACAGCTTTTGACCAGCGCATGTGACAAGATATGGCCTTATCTGTAGGTGTAACAGTAAAATCCGTGAGAGATGGCATCCTTCTCTGAGAAGATTTCAGACTAGAAAGTAACCAGTGTTTAGTCACATGTTGGCTAAAATATTTTTCCTCATAAATATTAGAATTCCCCTTCCCCCCCCCCCCCAATTCAATGACTCCTTTGTCTTTTTATTTCATATTTGGCTTGGTAGGTGTTTTTTTTGAACTTTTTTATGTAGTGGTTCTTATGGTACCTGCAGTTCTTACCATTAAAACAACTTGATGGGGGAGCTCAAAAGAAAAAGTTTCCCTTTGAGCTTGTGCAAACTGAGCTGAACATGGACGAAAGAGAATGAAACTAATACTTACCAATCTGTATGCTTGGTATTGTATCCTTCTGCTGATTACAAAGGGGACTTATTTCCAATTCAAATTTTTGTTCCAGATCACCTGGAAAAAAAAGAAAAAAAAAGAAAAAGAAAGAGAAAATAATTTTCTGCCACTTGTGTTACTCTTGTGTTACTTCTCCATACCTATGCCAGACTTAGTGACTGCAAGTGTGTGGATTTGAGCAGCTGGAATTTTCCACTAATGATAAGCATGTTAAATGTCTAAATACTTCATTTTATAGACTTTTTCAGTATCAGAGAAACTGAGTGCATCTATACAAAGAAAAATCTTTATAAGGAAATATGACTTTTTCATGAACCTGAGCACTTAAGTGTTCTGAGTACCTTAATTTATAAAATATATTCTCTCACATGAAAGATTTTAAACACATTGTACTTAATTTACTCACTGGTCAACTGTCTTCCTACTTGAAAATTGCAGAATATAAATTTTAGAAGAAATGTATCTCCATTAGCACTGTAGAGGGAGATGCTACTATGCATGTGTGGAAATGGAAGATGAAGGGAATCATAATGGAGTTTGGCACTCCCCAGCTGTGTCTGCACCAAAAAACTAATGAGGGTCGGAGCATGGGCTTGGGCAACACATGTTCATGGGTCAAGAGATATGGAGTTCAAGTTATAAATGTGGAAAAAGGATGAAATTGAAAGTTTGTTGTCTTACTGTGGTGTATCTGCGTATCAGGGCTTTGCTTGTGCTGCTACACTGAACTTACATCACTCATTCCCTGGATGGTCCAGGAAGTCTTCAGAGCCACCTACACAAAACTGACTTCAGACAACAGACAAGAGTAGTTGAATAAACTCCTAAACACCTTCATAGCAGAGTATTCAATGAATTGGGGCAGTATGTCTGAATGCAAATCTGGGACTGCCATGAAGATTCCTGCAAGCAGCTCTTGAGCTCTTGAGCCCTGGGGTCAGTTTCAAATTGTTGAAAGGACAGCCTGGCTGGGGGATCTGCTTACTCAAGATGCTACCTCAGAGTTCTGCTGCAGAAATGACTAAACTGTCATCCAGACTGTCTTATATATACATAGATGTGTATTTGACCTGTCTGGCTCAAAGCATATCAACTTGTCTTTGACAAGTCATTTAACTAACAAAAATAAGGTTTTCATTTGTATAGTAAGAATTTAAGTGATGGTCAATTTTCTATTTCAAGTTGCTTTAAAAATAACAACATTAATTAATAAGAACTTTAATGTTGGGGAAAATCTTCCAAGCAATTTAAAATCCTCACCAGAGAAAGCAATCATTAATGTTGCTTAAACATTATTCATTTTCTTGCAACTTGTTTCTTTACAGTTCCATTTTTATATAAGCAAATCAAGTAGCATTATGCTGTGTTCCTAATTGACTTCTAAAACATCTGAGAACAAGGTAAAGCATTTTTCTAGGAAAGTTCATGTTAGGAGCTGCTGTAGGCACAAGGTGCTCCCTGAAACGTACCCGAGTGGTATATTTTATTTGCTAATAGATGTAATGTAGATGCACCAGATGACTGGAAAATCAGGATCCAAGTCTTTGTTAAA
The DNA here is from genome assembly GCA_025447755.1 of Corythornis vintsioides. Classification (NCBI taxonomy): domain Eukaryota; kingdom Metazoa; phylum Chordata; class Aves; order Coraciiformes; family Alcedinidae; genus Corythornis; species Corythornis vintsioides. The sequence continues at coordinate 12,905 of JAOEGS010017462.1, read as the reverse complement.
ATTGTATTACAAATGTTTGATACAAAAAATATTGAAAATTTGTAAGTATTCTAGAAGGAAGATAAAGCAAGACAATTGTGGTATTATCTGCCTCATATAGTTAAAAATCTAAATATGAGAGCTATGGCTTTCAAATGTTATACCTAGTTAAGAAAAATACCTTCAAGCTCTAGCATTGTATGTAACAGAGTAAGAGTTCTACAATAAACTTTTAACATGATAATGGTATCTAAATACATGCTATTTGATATTGGGGTTTTTTGTAACACCAGGATTATCTATCTACCAGTAACAGTCAGTTTCTATATATTCTCCCTCATGAAATTATCTTTTTCTCCCTGTTATGCTTCCAACTCTGGTCTCATATGCTCCAGTGTCCCTTTTCAGAGGTATATTTTAGATATTATACAAATAAAACTCGATACTTGGGGAAAAAGCTTCTGTTTGTTTATGTTCAAGGAGCTACTTTTCATTCAATACACTAAAGGTGAGGTATGGCACAACTGGGGCCCAGGAACAGATCCAGGTGGCTCTTAAGTGTCTCCAGAGCAGGAGACTCCACAACCTCCCTGGGCAGCCTGTTCCAGAGCTCTGTCATCCTTACTGAGAAAAAGATCTTCCTTGTGTTGACCCTAAACCTCTTGTGCTCCAGTTTGCACCCATTGCCTCTCGTCCTGTCATTGGATGTCATTGAGAAAAGTCTGGCTCCATCCTCTCTACACTCACCCTTAACATATTTATAGACATTAATGAGGTCACCTCCAGGCTAAAGAGCCCCAGCTCTCTCAGCCTCTCCTCATAAGGGAGATGCTCCATTCCCCTAATCATCTTGGTG